>JBBPBR010000418.1:85609-277236 GCA_037974775.1 Cicer pinnatifidum
GGCTTATTCTTGTCCAATTAGGGTTTCTAACCAATCTTGTGCATCCAATAGGTGTGTTGGTGTCATTGGATGAACATTTAGGTCATTTTCGTCCTCCCTAGGCTTATTTATGTCCAATTAGGGTTTTTAACCAATCTTGTGCATCCAATAAGTTCAATTGTGTCATTGTATGAACATTTAGATCATTTTCGTCCTCCCTAGGCTTATTTTTGTCCAATTACGGTTTTTAACCAATCTTGTGCATCCAATAAGTTCATTTGTGTCATTGGATTAACATTTAGTTCGTTTTCGTCCTCCCTAGGCTTATTCTTGTCCAATTAGGGTTTCTACCCAATCTTGTGCATCCAATAGGTGTGTTTGTGACATTGGATGAACATTTAGGTCATTTTCGTCCTCCCTAGGCTTATTCTTGTCCCATTAGGGTTTTTAACCAATCTTGTGCATCCAATAAGTTCAATTGTGACATTGGATGAACATTTAGGTCATTTTCGTCTTCCCTAGGCTTATTCTTGTCCAATTAGGGTTTTTAACCAATCTTGTGCATCCAATATGTTCATTTGTGTCATTGGATGAACATTTAGGTCATTTTCGTCCTCCCTAGGCTTATTCTTGTCCAATTAGGGTTTCTAAACAATCTTGTGCATCCAATAGGTGTGTTTGTGTCATTGGATGAACATTTAGGTCATTTTCGTCCTCCCTAGGCTTATTCTTGACCAATTAGGGTTTTTAACCTATGTTGTGCATCCAATAAGTTCATTTGTGTCATTAGATTAACATTTAGGTCATTTTCGTCCTCCCTAGGCTTATTCTCTTCCAATTAGGGTTTCTAACCAATCTTGTGCAACCAATAGGTGTGTTTGTGACATTGGATGAACATTTAGGTCATTTTCCTCCTCCCTAGGCTTATTCTTGTCCCATTAGGGTTTTTAACCAATCTTGTGCATCCAATAAGTTCAATTGTGTCATTGGATGAACATTTAGGTCATTTTCGTCTTCCCTAGGCTTATTCTTGTCCAATTAGGGTTTTTAACCAATCTTGTGCATCCAATATGTTCATTTGTGTCATTGGATGAACATTTAGGTCATTTTCGTCCTCCCTAGGCTTATTCTTGTCCAATTAGGGTTTCTAAACAATCTTGTGCATCCAATAGGTGTGTTTGTGTCAGTGGATGAACATTTAGGTCATTTTCGTCCTCCCTAGGCTTATTCTTGTCCAATTAGGGTTTCTAAACAATCTTGTGCATCCAATAGGTGTGTTTGTGTCATTGGATGAACATTTAGGTCATTTTCGTCCTCCCTAGGCTTATTCTTGTCCAATTAGGGTTTTTAACCAATCTTGTGCATCCAATAAGTTCATTTATGTCATTCGATTAACATTTAGGTCATTTTCGTCCTCCCTAGGCTTATTCTTGTCCCATTAGGGTTTTTAACCAATCTTGTGCATCCAATAAGTTCAATTGTGTCAATTGATGAACATTTAGGTCATTTTCGTCTTCCCTAGGCTTATTCTTGTCCAATTAGGGTTTTTAACCAATCTTGTGCATCCAATATGTTCATTTGTGTCATTGGATGAACATTTAGGTCATTTTCGTCCTCCCTAGGCTTATTCTTGTCCAATTAGGGTTTTTAAACAATCTTGTGCATCCAATAAGTGTGTTTGTGTCATTGGATGAACATTTAGGTCATTTTCGTCCTCCCTAGGCTTATTCTTGTCCAATTAGGGTTTTTAACCAATCTTGTGCACCCAATAAGTTCCTTTGTGTCATTGGATGTACATTTAGGTCATTTTCGTCATCCCTAGGCTTATTCTTGTCCAATTAGGGTTTTTAAGCAATCTTGTGCATCCAATAAGTGTGTTTGTGTCATTGGATGAACATTTAGGTCATTTTCGTCCTCCCTAGTCTTATTCTTGTCTAATTAGGGTTTTTAAGCAATCTTTTGCATCCAATAGGTGTGTTTGTGTCATTGGATGAACATTTAGGTCATTTTCGTCCTCCCTAGGCTTATTCTTGTCCAATTAGGGTTTTTAAACAATCTTGTGCATCCAATAAGTTCATTTGTGTCATTGGGTGAATATTTAGGTCATTTTCGTCCTCCCTAGGCTTATTCTTGTCCAATTAGGGTTTCTAACAAATCTTGTGCATCCAATAGGTGTGTTTAGTCATTTCATGAACATTTAGGTTATTTTCGTCCTCCCTAGGCTTATTCTTGTCCAACTAGGGTTTTTAACCAATCTTGTGCATCCAATAAGTTCATTTGTGTCATTGGATTAACATTTAGGTCATTTTCGTCTTCCCTAGGCTTATTCTTGTCCAATTAGGGTTTTTAACCAATCTTGTGCATCCAATATGTTCATTTGTGTCATTGGATGAACATTTAGGTCATTTTCGTCCTCCCTAGGCTTATTCTTGTCGAATTAGGGTTTCTAACCAATCTTGTGCATCCAATAGGTGTGTTTGTGTCATTGGATGAACATTTAGGTCATTTTCGTCCTCCCTAGGCTTATTCTTGTCCAATTAGGGTTTTTAACCAATCTTGTGCATCCAATAAGTTCATTTGTGTCATTGGATGAATAGTTAGGTCATTTTCGTCCTCCCTAGGCTTATTCTTGTCAAATTAGGGTTTCTAACAAATCGTGTGCATCCAATAGGTGTGTTTGTGTCATTGGATGAACATTTAGGTCATTTTCGTCCTCCCTAGGCTTATTCTTGTCCAATTAGGGTTTTTAACCAATCTTGTGCATCCAATAAGTTCATTTGTGTCATTGGAGGAACATTTAGGTCATTTTCGTCCTCCGTAGGCTTATTCTTGTCCAATTAGGGTTTTTAACCAATCTTGTGCATCCAATAAGTTCAATTGTGTCATTGGATGAACATTTAGGTCATTTTCGTCCTCCCTAGGCTTATTCTTGTCCAATTAGGGTTTTTAACCAATCTTGTGCATCCAATAAGTTCATTTGTGTCATTGGATGAACATTTAGGTCATATTCGTCCTCCCTAGGCTTATTCTTGTCCAATTAGGGTTTTTAACCAATCTTGTGCATCCAATAGGTGTGTTTGTGTCATTGGATGAACATTTAGGTCATTTTCGTCCTCCCTAGGCTTATTCTTGTCCAATTAGGGTTTTTAACCAATCTTGTACATCCAATATGTTCATTTGTGTCATTGGATGAACATTTAGGTCATTTTCGTCCTCTCTAGGCTTATTCTTGTCCAATTAGGGTTTCTAAACAATCTTGTGCATCCAATAGGTCTGTTTGTGTCATTGGATGAACATTTAGGTCATTTTCGTCCTCCCTAGGCTTATTCTTGTCCAATTAGGGTTTTTAACCAATCTTGTGCATCCAATAAGTTCATTTGTGTCATTGGATTAACATTTAGGTCATTTTCGTCCTCCCTAGGCTTATTCTTGTCGAATTAGGGTTTTTAACCAATCTTGCGCATCCAATAGGTGTGTTTGTGTCATTGGATTAACATTTAGGTCATTTTCGTCCACCCTAGGCTTATTCTTGTCCAATTAGGGTTTCTAACCAATCTTGTGCATCCAATAGGTGTGTTTGTGTCATTACATGAACATTTAGGTCATTTTCGTCCTCCCTAGGCTTATTCTTGTCCAATTAGGGTTTTAAGCAATCTTGGGCATCCAATAAGTTCATTTGTGTCATTGGATGAATATTTAGGTCATTTTCATCCTCCCTAGGCATATTCTTGTCCAATTAGAGTTTCTAACCAATCTTGTGCATCCAATAGGTGTGTTTGTGTCATTGGATGAACATTTATGTCATTTTCGTCCTCCCTAGTCTTATTCTTGTCCAATTAGGGTTTTAAGCAATCTTGTGCATCCAATAAGTTCATTTGTGTCATTGGATGAATAGTTAGGTCATTTTCGTCCTCCCTATGCTTATTCTTGTCAAATTAGGGTTTATAACCAATCTTGTGCATCCAATAGGTGTGTTTGTGTCATTTGATGAACATTTAGGTTATTTTCGTCCTCCCAAGTCTTATTCTTGTCCAATTAGGGTTTTAAGCAATCTTGTGAATCCAATAAGTTCATTTGTGTCATTGGATGAATAGTTAGGTCATTTTCGTCCTCCCTAGGCTTATTCTTGTCAAATTAGGGTTTCTAACCAATCGTGTGCATCTAATAGGTGTGTTTGTGTCATTGGATGAACATTTAGGTTATTTTCGTCCTCCCTAGTCTTATTCTTGTCCAATTAGGGTTTTAAGCAATCTTGTGCATCCAATAAGTTCATTTGTGTCATTGGATGAACATTTAGGTCATTTTCGTCCTCCCTAGGCTTATTCTTGTCCAATTAGGGTTTCTAACCAACCTTGTGCATCCAATAGGTGTGTTTGTGTCATTGGATGAACATTTAGGTCATTTTCGTCCTTCCTAGTCTTATTCTTGTCAAATTAGGGTTTTAAGCAATCTTGTGCATCCAATAAGTTAATTTGTGTCATTGGATGAATATTTAGGTCATTTTCATCCTCCCTAGGCATATTCTTGTCCAATTAGGGTTTCTAACCAATCTTGTGGATCCAATAGGTGTGTTTGTGTCATTGGATGAACATTTATGTCATTTTCGTCCTCCCTAGTCTTATTCTTGTCCAATTAGGGTTTTAAGCAATCTTGTGCATCCAATAAGTTCATTTGTGTCATTGGATGAACATTTAGGTCATTTTCGTCCTCCCAAGGCTTATTCTTGTCCAATTAGGGTTTCTAACCAACCTTGTGCATCCAATAGGTGTGTTTGTGTCATTGGATGAACATTTAGGTCATTTTCGTCCTTCCTAGTCTTATTCTTGTCAAATTAGGGTTTTAAGCAATCTTGTGCATCCAATAAGTTAATTTGTGTCATTGGATGAATATTTAGGTCATTTTCATCCTCCCTAGGCATATTCTTGTCCAATTAGGGTTTCTAACCAATCTTGTGGATCCAATAGGTGTGTTTGTGTCATTGGATGAACATTTATGTCATTTTCGACCTCCCTAGTCTTATTCTTGTCCAATTAGGGTTTTAAGCAATCTTGTGCATCCAATAAGTTCATTTGTGTCATTGGATTAACATTTAGGTCATTTTCGTCCTCCCTAGGCTTATTCTTGTCCAATTAGGGTTTCTATCCAATCTTGTGCATCCAATAGGTGTGTTTGTGTCATTGGATGAACATTTAGGTCATTTTCGTCCTCCCTAGGCTTATTTTTGTCCAATTAGGGTTTTTAACCAATCTTGTGCATCCAATAAGTTCAATTGTGTCATTGGATGAACATTTAGGTCATTTTCATCCTCCCTAGGCTTATTCTTGTCCAATTACGGTTTTTAACCAATCTTGTGCATCCAATAAGTTCAATTGTGTCATTGGATGAACATTTAGGTCATTTTCGTCCTCCCTAGGCTTATTCTTGTCCAATTAGGGTTTTAAACCAATCTTGTGCATCCAATATGTTCATTTGTGTCATTGGATGAACATTTAGGTCATTTTCGTCCTCCCTAGGCTTATTCTTGTCGAATTAGGGTTTCTAAACAATCTTGTGCATCCAATAGGTGTGTTTGTGTCATTGGATGAACATTTAGGTCATTTTCGTCCTCCCTAAGCTTATTCTTGTCCAATTAGGGTTTTTAACCAATCTTGTGCATCCAATAAGTTCATTTGTGTCATTGGATTAACATTTAATTCATTTTCGTCCTCCCTAGGCTTATTCTTGTCCAATTAGGGTTTTTAACCAATCTTGCGCATCCAATAAGTGTGTTTGTGTCATTGGATTAACATTTAGGTCATTTTCGTCCTCCCTAGGCTTATTCATTCCAATTAGGGTTTCTAACCAATCTTGTGCATCCAATAGGTGTGTTTGTGTCATTACATAAACATTTAGGTCATTTTCGTCCTCCCTATGCTTATTCTTGTCAATTAGGGTTTTTAACCAATCTTGGGCATCCAATAGGTGTGTTTGTGTCATTGGATGAACATGTAGGTCATTTTCGTCCTCCCTAGGCTTATTCTTGTTCAATTAGGGTTTTTAAACAATCTTGTGCATCCAATAAGTTCATTTGTGTCATTGGGTGAATATTAGGTCATTTTCGTCCTCCCTAGGCTTATTCTTGTCCAATTAGGGTTTCTAACCAATCTTGTGCATCCAATAGGTGTGTTTAGTCATTTCATGAACATTTAGGTTATTTTCGTCCTCCCTAGGCTTATTCTTGTCCAACTAGGGTTTTTAACCAATCTTGTGCATCCAATAAGTTCATTTGTGTCATTGGATTAACATTTAGGTCATTTTCGTCTTCCCTAGGCTTATTCTTGTCCAATTAGGGTTTCTAACCAATCTTGTGCATCCAATAGGTGTGTTTGTGTCATTGGATGAACATTTAGGTCATTTTCGTCCTCCCTAGGCTTATTCTTGCCCAATTAGGGTTTTTAACCAATCTTGTGCATCCAATAAGTTCAATTGTGTCATTGGATGAACATTGAGGTCATTTTCGTCCTCCCTAGGCTTATTCTTGTCCAATTAGGGTTTTTAACCAATCTTGTGCATCCAATAAGTTCATTTGTGTCATTGGATGAACATTTAGGTCATTTTCGTCCTCCCTATGCTTATTCTTATCCAATTAGGGTTTTTAACCAATCTTGTCCATCCAATAGGTGTGTTTGTGTCATTGGATGAACATTTAGGTCATTTTCGTCTTCCCTAGGCTTATTCTTGTCCAATTAGGGTTTCTAACCAATCTTGTGCATCCAATAGGTGTGTTTGTGTCATTGGATGAACATTTAGGTCATTTTCGTCCTCCCTAGGCTTATTCTTGTCCAATTAGGGTTTTTAACCAATCTTGTGCATCCGATAAGTTCAATTGTGTCATTGGATGAACATTGAGGTCATTTTCGTCCTCCCTAGGCTTATTCTTGTCCAATTAGGATTTTTAACCAATTTTGTGCATCCAATAAGTTCATTTGTGTCATTGGATGAACATTTAGGACATTTTCGTCCTCCCTATGCTTATTCTTATCCAATTAGGGTTTTTAACCAATCTTGTGCATCCAATAGGTGTGTTTGTGTCATTGGATGAACATTTAGGTCATTTTCGTCCTCCCTAGGCTTATTCTTGTCCAATTAGGGTTTCTAACCAATCTTGTGCATCCAATAGGTGTGTTTGTGTCATTGGATGAACATTTTGGTCATTTTCGTCCTCCGTATGCTTATTCTTGTCCAATTAGGGTTTTTAACCAATCTTGTGCATCCAATAGGTGTGTTTGTGTCATTGGATGAACATTTAAGTTATTTTCGTCCTCCCTAGGCATATTCTTGTCCAATTAGGGTTTTTAACCATTCTGGTGCATCCAATAAGTTCACTTGTGTCATTGGATGAATAGTTAGGTCATTTTTTTCCTTCCTAGGCTTATTCTTGTCAAATTAGGGTTTCTAACCAATCGTGTGCATCCAATAGGTGTGTTTGTGTCATTGGATGAACATTTAGGTCATTTTCGTCCTCCCTAGGCTTATTCTTGTCCAATTTGGGTTTCTAACCAATCTTGTGTATCCAATAGGTGTGTTTGTGTCATTGGATGAACATTTAGGTTATTTTCGTCCTCCCTAGTCTTATTCTTGTCCAATTAGGGTTTTAAGCAATCTTGTGCATCCAATAAGTTCATTTGTGTCATTGGATGAATAGTTAGGTCATTTTCGTCCTCCTTAGGCTTATTCTTGTCAAATTAGGGTTTCTAATCAATCGTGTGCATCCAATAGGTGTGTTTGTGTCATTGGATGAACATTTAGGTCATTTTCGTCCTCCCTAGGCTTATTCTTGTACAATTAGGGTTTCTAACCAATCTTGTGCATCCAATAGGTGTGTTTGTGACATTGGATGAACATTTAGGTCATTTTCGTCCTCCCTAGGCTTATTCTTGTCCCATTAGGGTTTTTAACCAATCTTGTGCATCCAATAAGTTCAATTGTGTCATTGGATGAACATTTAGGTCATTTTCGTCCTCCCTAGGCTTATTCTTGTCCAATTAGGGTTTTTAACCAATCTTGTGCATCCAATAAGTTCAATTGTGTCATTGGATGAACATTTAGGTCATTTTCGTCCTCCCTAGGCTTATTCTTGTCCAATTAGGTTTTCTAAACAATCTTGTGCATCCAATACGTGTGTTTGTGTCATTGGATGAACATTTAGGTCATTTTCGTCCTCCCTAAGCTTATTCTTGTCCAATTAGGGTTTCTAAACAATCTTGTGCATTCAATAGGTGTGTTTGTGTCATTGAATGAACATTTAGGTCATTTTCGTCCTCCCTAGGCTTATTCTTGTCCAATTAGGGTTTCTAAACAATCTTGTGCATCCAATAGGTGTGTTTGTGTCATTGGATGAACATTTAGGTCATTTTCGTCCTCCCTATGCTTATTCTTGTCCAATTAGGGTTTTTAACCAATCTTGGGCATCCAATAGGTATGTTTGTGTCATTGGATGAACATTTAGGTCATTTTCGTCCTCCCTAGGCTTATTCTTGTCCAATTAGGGTTTTTAACCAATCTTGTGCATCCAATAAGTTCATTTGTGTCATTGGATGTACATTTAGGTCATTTTCATCCACCCTAGGCTTATTCTTGTCCAATTAGGGTTTTTAACTAATCTTGTCCATCCAATAAGTTCATTTGTGTCATTGGATGAACATTTATGTCATTTTCGTCCTCCCAAGGCTTATTCTTGTCCAATTAGGGTTTTTAAACAAATCTTGTGCATCCAATAAGTTAATTTGTGTCATTGGATGAACATTTAGGTCATTTTCGTCCTCCCTAGGCTTATTCTTGTCCAATTAGGGTTTTTAACCAATCTTGTGCATCCAATAAGTTCATTTGTGTCATTGGATGAACATTTAGGTCATTTTCGTCAACCCTAGGCTTATTCTTGTCCAATTAGGGTTTTTAACCAATCTTGTGCATCCAATAAGGTCATTTGTGTCATTGGATGAACATTTAGGTCATTTTCGACCTCACTAGGCTTATTCTTGTCCAGTTAGGGTTTTTAACCATTCTTGTGCATCCAATAGGCGTATTTGTGTCATTGGACGAACATTTAGGTCATTTTTGTCCTCCCAAGGCTTATTCTTGTCCAATTAGGGTTTTTAACCAATCTTGTGCATCCAATAAGTTAATTTGTGTCATTGGATGAACATTTAGGTCATTTTCGTCCTCCCTAGGCTTATTCTTGTCCAATTAGGGTTTTTAACCAATCTTGTGCATCCAATAAGTTCATTTGTGTCATAGGATGAACATTTAGGTCATTTTCGTCCTCCCTAGTCTTATTCTTGTCCAATTAGGGTTTTTATGCAATCTTGTGCATCCAATAGGTGTGTTTGTGTCATTGGAGGAACATTTAGGTCATTTTCGTCCTCCCTAGTCTTATTCTTCTCCAATTAGGGTTTTTATGCAATCTTGTGCATCCAATAGGTGTGTTTGTGTCATTGGACGAACATTTAGGTCATTTTCGTCGTCCCTAGGCTTATTCTTGTCCGATTAGGGTTTTTAACCAATCTTGTGCATTCAATAACTTCATTTGTGTCATTGGATGAACATTTAGGTCATTTTCGTCCTCCCTAGTCTTATTCTTGTCCAATTAGGGTTTTTATGCAATCTTGTGCATCCAATAGGTGTGTTTGTGTCATTGGAGGAACATTTAGGTCATTTTCGTCCTCCCTAGTCTTATTCTTGTCCAATTAGGGTTTTTATGCAATCTTGTGCATCCAATAGGTGTGTTTGTGTCATTGGACGAACATTTGGGTCATTTTCGTCCTCCCTAGGCTTATTCGTGTCCAATTAGGGTTTTTAACCAATCTTGTGCATCCAATAAGTTCATTTGTGTCATTGGATGAACATTTAGGTCATTTTCGTCCTCCCTAGGCTTATTCTTGTCCAATTAGGGTTTTTAACCAATCTTGTGCATCCAATAAGTTCATTTGTGTCATTGGATGAACATTTAGGTCATTTTCGTCCTCCCTAGGCTTATTCTTGTCCAATTAGGGTTTTTAACCAATCTTGTGCATCCAATAAGTTCATTTGTGTCATTGGATGAACATTTAGGTCATTTTCGTCCACCCTAGGCTTATTCTTGTCCAATTAGTGTTTTTAACTAATCTTGTGCATCCAACAAGTTCATTTGTGTCATTGGATGAACATTTATGTCATTTTCGTCCTCCCAAAGCTTATTCTTGTCCAACTAGGGTTTTTAACCAATCTTGTGCATCCAATAGGTGTGTTTGTGTCATTGGATGAACATTTAGGTCATTTTCGTCCTCCCTAGTCTTATTCTTGTCCAATTAGGGTTTTAAGCAATCTTGTGCATCCAATAAGTTCATTTGTGTCATTGGATAAACATTTAGGTCATTTTCGTCCTCCCTAGGCTTATTCTAGTCCAATTAGGGTTTTTAACCAATCTTGTGCATCCAATAAGTTCATTTTTGTCATTGGATGAACATTTAGGTCATTTTCGTCCTCCCTAGGCTTATTCTTGTCCAATTAGGGTTTTTAACCAATCTTGTGCATCCAATAAGTTCATTTGTGTCATTGGATGAACATTTAGGTCATTTTCGTCCACCCTAGGCTTATTCTTGTCCAATTAGTGTTTTTAACTAATCTTGTGCATCCAATAAGTTCATTTGAGTCATTGGATGAACATTTATTTCATTTTCATCCTCCCAAAGCTTATTCTTGTCCAACTAGGGTTTTTAATCAATCTTGTGCATCCAATAGGTGTGTTTGTGTCATTGGATGAACATTTAGGTCATTTTCGTCCTCCCTAGTCTTATTCTTGTCCAATTAGGGTTTTAAGCAATCTTGTGCATCCAATAAGTTCATTTGTGTCATTGGATGAATAGTTAAGCCATTTTCGTCCTCCCTAGGCTTATTCTTGTCAAATTAGGGTTTCTAACCAATCTTGTGCATCCAATAGGTGTGTTTGTGTCATTGGATGAACATTTAGGTCATTTTCGTCCTCCCTAGTCTTATTCTTGTCCAATTAGGGTTTTCAGCAATCTTGTGCATCCAATAAGTTCATTTGTGTCATTGGATGAATAGTTAGGTCATTTTTGTCCTCTCTAGGCTTATTCTTGTCCAATTAGGGTTTCTAACCAATCTTGTGCATCCAATAGGTGTGTTTGTGACATTGGATGAACATTTAGGTCATTTTCGTCCTCCCTAGGCTTATTCTTGTCCCATTAGGGTTTTTAACCAATCTTGTGCATCCAATAAGTTCATTTGTGTCATTGGATTAACATTTAGGTCATTTTCGTCTTCCCTAGGCTTATTCTTGTCCAATTAGGGTTTCTAACCAATCTTGTGCATCCAATAGGTGTGTTTGTGTCATTGGATGAACATTTAGGTCATTTTCGTCCTCCCTAGGCTTATTCTTGCCCAATTAGGGTTTTTAACCAATCTTGTGCATCCAATAAGTTCAATTGTGTCATTGGATGAACATTTAGGTTATTTTCGTCCTCCCTAGTCTTATTCTTGTCCAATTAGGGTTTTAAGCAATCTTGTGCATCCAATAAGTTCATTTGTGTCATTGGATGAATAGTTAGGTCATTTTCGTCCTCCCTAGGCTTATTCTTGTCAAATTAGGGTTTCTAACAAATCGTGTGCATCCAGTAGGTGTGTTTGTGTCATTGGATGAACATTTAGGTCATTTTCGTCCTCCCTAGGCTTATTCTTGTCCAATTACGGTTTTTAAACAATCTTGTGCATCCAATAAGTTCATTTGTGTCATTGGATTAACATTTAGGTCATTTTCGTCCTCCCTAGGCTTATTCTGGTCCAATTAGGGTTTCTAACCAATCTTGTGCATCCAATAGGTGTGTTTGTGACATTGGATGAACATTTAGGTCATTTTCGTCCTCCCTAGGCTTATTCTTGTCCCATTAGGGTTTTTAACCAATCTTGTGCATCCAATAAGTTCAATTGTGTCATTGGATGAACATTTAGGTCATTTTCGTCTTCCCTAGGCTTATTCTTGTCCAATTAGGGTTTTTAACCAATCTTGTGAATCCAATAAGTTCATTTGTGTCATTGGATTAACATTTAGGTCATTTTCGTCCTCCCTTGGCTTATTCTTGTCCAATTAGGGTTTTTAACCAATCTTGTGAATCCAATAGGTGTGTTTGTGTCATTGGATAAACATTTAGGTCATTTTCGTCCTCCCTAGGCTTATTCTTGTCCAATTAGGGTTTCTAACCAATCTTGTGCATCCAATAGGTGTGTTTGTGTCATTTGATGAACATTTAGGTCATTTTCTTCCTCCCTAGGCTTATTCTTGTCCAATTAGGGTTTTTAACCAATCTTGTGCATCCAATAAGTTCATTTGTGTCATTGGATTAACATTTAGGTCATTTTTGTCCTCCCTAGGCTTATTCTTGTCCAATTAGGGTTTTTAACCAATCTTGTGAATCCAATAGGTGTGTTTGTGTCATTGGATGAACATTTAGGTCATTTTCGTCCTCCCTAGGCTTATTCTTGTCAAATTAGGGTTTCTAACCAATCTTGTGCATCCAATAGGTGTGTTTGTGTCATTGGATGAACATTTAGGTCATTTTCGTCCTCCCTAGGCTTATTCTTGTCCAATTAGGGTTTTTAAGAAATCTTGTGCATCCAATAAGTTCATTTGTGTCATTGGATGAACATTTAGGTCATTTTCGTCCTCCCTAGGCATATTGTTGTCCAATTAGGGTTTTTAACCAATCTTGTGCATCCAATAGGTGTATTTGTGTCATTGGATGAACATTTAGGTCATTTTCGTCCTCCCTAGGCTTATTCTTGTCCATTTAGGATTTTTAACCAATCTTGTGCATCCAATAAGTTTATTTGTGTCATTGGATGAACATTTAGGTCATTTTCGTCCTCCCTAGGCTTATTCTTGTCCAATTAGGGTTTTTAACCAATCTTGTGCATCCAATAAGTTCATTTGTGTCATTGGATGAACATTTAGGTCATTTTCGTCCTCCCTAGGCTTATTCTTGTCCAATTAGGGTTTTTAAGCAATCTTGTGCATCCAATAAGTTCATTTGTGTCATTGGATGAACATTTAGGTCATTTTCGTCCTCCATAGGCTTATTCTTGTCCAATTAGGGTTTTTAACCAATCTTGTGCATCCAATATGTTCATTTATGTCATTGGATGAACATTTAGGTCATTTTCGTCCTCCCTAGGCTTATTCTTGTCCAATTAGGGTTTTTAACCAATCTTGTGCATCCAATAAGTTCATTTGTGTCATTGGATGAACATTTAGGTCATTTTCGTCCTCCCTAGGCTTATTCTTGTCCAATTAGGGTTTTTAACCAATCTTGTGCATCCAATAAGTTCATTTGTGTCATTGGATGAACATTTAGGTCATTTTCGTCCGCCCAAGGCTTATTCTTGTCCAATTAGGGTTTTTAACCAATCTTGTGCATCCAATGAGTTCATTTGTGTCATTGGATAAACATTTAGGTCATTTTCGTCCACCCTAGGCTTATTGTTGTCCAATTAGGGTTTTTAAGCAATCTTGTGCATCCAATAAGTTCATTTGTGTCATTGGATGAACATTTAGGTCATTTTCGTCCTCCCTAGGCTTATTCTTGTCCAATTAGGGTTTTTAACCAATCTTGTGCATCCAATAGGTGTGTTTGTGTCATTGGTTGAACATTTAGGTCATTTTCGTCTTCCCTAGGCTTATTCTTGTCCAATTAGGGTTTTTAACCAATCTTGTGCATCCAATATGTTCATTTGTGTCATTGGATGAACATTTAGGTCATTTTCGTCCTCCCTAGGCTTATTCTTGTCGAATTAGGGTTTCTAAACAATCTTGTGCATCCAATAGGTGTGTTTGTGTCATTGGATGAACATTTAGGTCATTTTCGTCCTCCCTTGACTTATTCTTGTCCAATTAGGGTTTTTAACCAATCTTGTGCATCCAATAAGTTCATTTGTGTCATTGGATTAACATTTAGGTCATTTTCGTCCTCCCTAGGCTTATTCTTGTCCAATTAGGGTTTTTAACCAATCTTGCGCATCCAATAGGTGTGTTTGTGTCATTGGATTAACATTTAGGTCATTTTCGTCCTCCCTAGGCTTATTCTTGTCCAATTAGGGTTTCTAACCAATCTTGTGCATCCAATAGGTGTGTTTGTGTCATTACATAAACATTTAGGTCATTTTCGTCCTCCCTATGCTTATTCTTGTCAATTAGGGTTTTTAACCAATCTTGGGTACCCAATAGGTGTGTTTGTGTCATTGGATGAACATGTAGGTCATTTTCGTCCTCCCTAGGCTTATTCTTGTCCAATTAGGGTTTTTAAACAATCTTGTGCATCCAATAAGTTCATTTGTGTCATTGGGTGAATATTTAGGTCATTTTCGTCCTCCATATGCTTATTCTTGTCCAATTAGGGTTTCTAACCAATCTTGTGCATCCAATAGGTGTGTTTAGTCATTTCATGAACATTTAGGTTATTTTCGTCCTCCCTAGGCTTATTCTTGTCCAACTAGGGTTTTTAACCAATCTTGTGCATCCAATAAGTTCATTTGTGTCATTGGATTAACATTTAGGTCATTTTCGTCTTCCCTAGGCTTATTCTTGTCCAATTAGGGTTTCTAACCAATCTTGTGCATCCAATAGGTGTGTTTGTGTCATTGGATGAACATTTAGGTCATTTTCGTCCTCCCTAGGCTTATTCTTGCCCAATTAGGGTTTTTAACCAATCTTGTGCATCCAATAAGTTCAATTGTGTCATTGGATGAACATTTAGGTTATTTTCGTCCTCCCTAGTCTTATTCTTGTCCAATTAGGGTTTTAAGCAATCTTGTGCATCCAATAAGTTCATTTGTGTCATTGGATGAATAGTTAGGTCATTTTCGTCCTCCCTAGGCTTATTCTTGTCAAATTAGGGTTTCTAACCAATCTTGTGCATCCAATAGGTGTGTTTAGTCATTTGATGAACATTTAGGTCATTTTCGTCCTCCCTAGGCTTATTCTTGGCCAATTAGTGTTTTTAACCAATCTTGTGCATCCAATAAGTTCATTTGTGTCATTGGATGAATAGTTAGGTCATTTTCGTCCTCCCTAGGCTTATTCTTGTCAAATTAGGGTTTCTAAACAATCTTGTGCATCCAATAGGTGTGTTTGTGTCATTGGATTAACATTTAGGTCATTTTCGTCCTCCCTAGTCTTATTCTTGTCCAATTAGGGTTTTAAGCAATCTTGTGCATCCAATAAGTTCATTTGTGTCATTGGATGAATAGTTAGGTCATTTTCGTCCTCCCTAGGCTTATTCTTGTCAAATTAGGGTTTCTAGCCAATCTTGTTCATCCAATAGGTGTGTTTGTGTTATTTGATGAACATTTAGGTCATTTTCGTCCTCCCTAGTCTTATTCTTGTCCAATTAGGGTTTTAAGCAATCTTGTGCATCCAATAAGTTCATTTGTGTCATTGGATGAATAGTTAGGTCATTTTCGTCCTCCCTAGGCTTATTCTTGTCAAATTAGGGTTTCTAACAAATCGTGTGCATCCAATAGGTGTGTTTGTGACATTGGATGAACATTTAGGTCATTTTCGTCCTCCCTAGGCTTATTCTTGTCCCATTAGGGTTTTTAACCAATCTTGTGCATCCAATAAGTTCAATTGTGTCATTGGATGAACATTTAGGTCATTTTCGTCTTCCCTAGGCTTATTCTTGTCCAATTAGGGTTTTTAACCAATCTTGTGCATCCAATATGTTCATTTGTGTCATTGGATGAACATTTAGGTCATTTTCGTCCTCCCTAGGCTTATTCTTGTCCAAGTAGGGTTTTTAAACAATCTTGTGCATCCAATAGGTGTGTTTGTGTCATTGGATGAACATTTAGGTCATTTTCGTCCTCCCTAGGCTTATTCTTGTTCAATTAGGGTTTTAAGCAATCTTGTGCATCCAATAAGTTCAATTGTGTCATTGGATGAACATTTAGGTCATTTTCGTCTTCCCTAGGCTTATTCTTGTCCAATTAGGGTTTCTAACCAATCTTGTGCATCCAATAGGTGTGTTTGTGTCATTGGATGATCATTTAGGTCATTTTCGTCCTCCCTAGGCTTATTTTTGTCCAATTAGGGTTTTTAACCAATCTTGTGCATCCAATAAGTTCAATTGTGTCATTGGATGAACATTTAGATCATTTTTGTCCTCCCTAGGCTTATTCTTGTCCAATTACGGTTTTTAACCAATCTTGTGCATCCAATAAGTTCATTTGTGTCATTGGGTGAACATTTAGGTCATTTTCGTACTCCCTAGGCTTATTCTTGTCCAATTAGGGTTTCTAACCAATCTTGTGCATCCAATAGGTGTGTTTGTGACATTGGATGAACATTTAGGTCATTTTCGTCCTCCCTAGGCTTATTCTTGTCCCATTAGGGTTTTTAACCAATCTTGTGCATCCAATAAGTTCAATTGTGTCATTGGATGAACATTTAGGTCATTTTCGTCTTCCCTAGGCTTATTCTTGTCCAATTAGGGTTTTTAACCAATCTTGGGCATCCAATATGTTCATTTGTGTCATTGGATGAACATTTAGGTCATTTTCGTCATCCCTAGGCTTATTCTTGTCCAATTAGGTTTTCTAAACAATCTTGTGCATCCAATAGGTGTGTTTGTGTCATTGGATGAACATTTAGGTCATTTTTGTCCTCCCTAGGCTTATTCTTGTCCAATTAGGGTTTTTAACCAATCTTGTGCATCCAATAAGTTCATTTGTGTCATTGGATTAACGTTTAGGTCATTTTCGTCCTCCATAGGCTTATTCTTGTCCAATTAGGGTTTCTAACCAATCTTGTGCATCCAATAGGTGTGTTTGTGTTATTTGATGAACATTTAGGTCATTTTCGTCCTCCCTAGTCTTATTCTTGTCCAATTAGGGTTTTAAGCAATCTTGTGCATCCAATAAGTTCATTTGTGTCATTGGATGAATAGTTAGGTCATTTTCGTCCTCCCTAGGCTTATTCTTGTCAAATTAGGGTTTCTAACCAATCTTGTGCATCCAATAGGTGTGTTTGTGTCATTGGATGAACATTTAGGTCATATTCGTCCTCCCTAGGCTTATTCTTGTCCAATTAGGGTTTTTAACCAATCTTGTGAATCCAATAGGTGTGTTTGTGTCATTGGATGAACATTTAGGTCATTTTCGTCCTCCCTAGTCTTATTCTTGTCCAATTAGGGTTTTTAACCAATCTTGTGCATCCAATAAGTTCATTTGTCTCATTGGATGAATAGTTAGGTCATTTTCGTCGTCCCTAGTCTTATTCTTGTCCAATTAGGGTTTTAAGCAATCTTGTGCATCCAATAAGTTCATTTGTGTCATTGGATGAACATTTAGGTCATTTTCGTCTTCCCAATGCTTATTCTTGTCCAATTAGGGTTTTTAACCAATCTTGTGCATCCAATAGGTGTGTTTGTGTCATTGGATGAACATTTAGGTCATTTTCGTCCTCCCTAGGCTTATTCTTGTCCAATTAGGGTTTTTAACCAATCTTGTGCATCCAATAGGTGTGTTTGTGTCATTGGATGAACATTTAGGTCATTTTCGTCCTCCCTAGGCTTATTCTTGTCCAATTAGGGTTTTAAACCGATCTTGTGCATCCAATAAGTTCATTTGTGTCATTGGATTAACATTTAGGTCATTTTCGTCCTTCCTAGGCTTATTCTTGTCCGATTAGGGTTTCTAACCAATCTTGTGCATTCAATAGGTGTGTTTGTGTCATTGGATGAACATTTAGGTCATTTTCGTCCTCCCTAGTCTTATTCTTGTCCAATTAGGGTTTTTAACCAATCTTGTGCATCCAATAAGTTCATTTGTGTCATTGGATTAACATTTAGGTCATTTTCGCTCTCCCTAGGCTTATTCTTGTGCAATTCGGGTTTCTAACCAATCTTGTGCATCCAATAAGTGTGTTTGTGTCATTAGATTAACATTTAGGTCATTTTCGTCCTCCCTAGTCTTATTCTTGTCCAATTAGGGTTTTTAACCAATCTTGTGCATCCAATAAGTTCAATTGTGTCATTGGATGAACATTTAGGTCATTTTCGTCCTCCCTAGGCTTATTCTCGTCCAATTAGGGTTTTTAACCAATCTTGTCCATCCAATAGGTGTGTTTGTGTCATTGGATGAACATTTAGGTTATTTTCGTCCTCCCTAGGCTTATTCTTGTCCAATTAGGGTTTTTAAACAATCTTGTGCATCCAATAAGTTCATTTGTGTCATTGGATTAACATTTAGGTCATTTTCGTCCTTCCTAGGCTTATTCTTGTCCAATTAGGGTTTTTAACCAATCTTGTGCATCCAATAGGTGTGTTTGAGTCATTGGATGAACATTTAGGTCATTTTCGTCCTCCCTAGGCTTATTCTTGTCCAATTAGGGTTTTTAACCAATCTTGTGCATCCAATAAGTTCATTTGTGTCATTGGATAAACATTTAGGTCATTTTCGTCCACCCTGGGCTTATTCTTGTCCAATTAGGGTTTTTAACCAATCTTGTGCATCCAATAGGTTCATTTGTGTCATTGGATGAACATTTAGGTTATTTTCGTCCTCCCTAGGCTTATTCTTGTCCAATTAGGGTTTTTAACCAATCTTGTGCATCCAATAAGTTCATTTGTGTCATTGGATGAACATTTAGGTCATTTTCGTCCTCCCTAGGCTTATTCTTGTCCAATTAGGGTTTTTAAGCAATCTTGTGCATCCAATAAGTTCATTTGTGTCATTGGATGAATATTTAGGTCATTTTCGTCCTCCCTAGGCTTATTCTTGTCCAATTAAAGTTGTTAACCAATCTTGTGCATCCAATAAGTTCATTTGTGTCATTGGATGAACATTTAGGTCATTTTCGTCCTCCCTAGGCTTATTCTTGTCCAATTAGGGTTTTTAACCAATCTTGTGCATCCAATAGGTGTGTTTGTGTCATTGGATGAACATTTAGGTCATTTTCGTCCTCCCTAGGCTTATTCTTGTCCAATTAGGGTTTTAAGCAATCTTATGCATCCAATAAGTTCATTTGTGTCATTGGATGAATATTTAGGTCATTTTCATCCTCCCTAGGCTTATTCTTGTCCAATTAGGGTTTCTAACCAATCTTGTGCATCCAATAGGTGTGCTTGTGTCATTGGATGAACATTTAGGTCATTTTCGTCCTCCCTAGTCTTATTCTTGTCCAATTAGGGTTTTTAACCAATCTTGTGCATCCAATAAGTGCATTTGTGTCATTGGATGAACATTTAGGTCATTTTCGTCCTCCCTAGGCTTATTCTTGTCCAATTAGGGTTTTTAACCAATCTTGTGCATCCAATAGGTGTGTTTGTGTCATTGGATGAACATTTAGGTCATTTTCGTCCTCCCTAGGCTTATTCTTGGCCAATTAGGGTTTCTAACCAATCTTTTGCATCCAATAGGTGTATTTGTGTCATTGGATGAACATTTAGGTCATTTTCGTCCTCCCTAGGCTTATTCTTGTCCAATTAGGGTTTTTAACCAATCTTGTGCATCCAATAGGTGTGTTTGTGTCATTGGATGAACATTTAGGTCATTTTCGTCCTCCCTAGGCTTATTCTTGTCCAATTAGGGTTTTTAACCAATCTTGTGCATCCAATAAGTTCATTTGTGTCATTGGATGAACATTTAGGTCATTTTCGTCCTCCCAAGACTTATTCTTGTCCAATTAGGGTTTTTAAGTAATCTTGTGCATCCAATAAGTTAATTTGTGTCATTGGATGAACATTTAGTTCATTTTCGTCCTCCCTAGGCTTATTCTTGTTCAATTAGGGTTTTTAACCAATCTTGTGCATCCAATAGGTGTGTTTGTGTCATTGGATGAACATTTAGGTCATTTTCGTCCTCCCTAGGCTTATTCTTGTCCAATTAGGGTTTTTAACCAATCTTGTGCATCCAATAGGTGTGTTTGTGTCATTGGATGAACATTTAGGTCATTTTCGTCCTCCCTAGTCTTATTCTTGTCCAATTAGGGTTTTAAGCAATCTTGTGCAACCAATAAGTTCAGTTGTGTCATTGGATGAACATTTAGGTCATTTTCGTCCTCCCTAGGCTTATTCTTTTCCAATTAGGGTTTTTAAGCAATCTTGTGCATCCAATAAGTTCATTTGTGTCATTGGAGGAACATTTAGGTCATTTTCGTCCTCCCTAGGCTTATTCTTGTCCAATTAGGGTTTTTAACCAATCTTGTGCATCCAATAGGTGTGTTTGTGTCATTGGATGAACATTTAGGTCATTTTCGTCCTCCCTAGGCTTATTCTTGTCCAATTAGGGTTTCTAACCAATCTTGTGCATCCCATAGGTGTATTTGTGTCATTGGATGAACATTTAGGTCATTTTCGTCCTCCCTAGGCTTATTCTTGTCCAATTAGGGTTTTTAACCAATCTTGTGCATCCAATAGGTGTGTTTGTGTCATTGGATGAACATTTAGGTCATTTTCGTCCTCCCTAGGCTTATTCTTGTCCGATTAGGGTTTTTAACCAATCTTGTGCATCCAATAAGTTCATTTGTGTTATTGGGTGAACATGTAGGTCATTTTGGTCCTCCCTAGGCTTATTCTTGTCCAATTAGGGTTTCTAACCAATCTTGTGCATCCAATAGGTGTGTTTAGTCATTTGATGAACATTTAGGTTATTTTCGTCCTCCCTAGGCTTATTCTTGTCCAATTAGGGTTTTTAACCAATCTTGTGCATCCAATAAGTTCAATTGTGTCATTGGATGAACATTTAGGTCATTTTCGTCCTCCCTAGGCTTATTCTTGTCCAATTAGGGTTTTTAACCAATCTTGTGCATCCAATATGTGCATTTGTGTCATTGGATGAACATTTAGGTCATTTTCGTCCTCCCTAGGCTTATTCTTGTCCAATTAGGGTTTCTAAACAATCTTGTGCATCCAATAGGTGTGTTTGTGTCATTGGATGAACATTTAGGTAATTTTCGTCCTCCCTAGGCTTATTCTTGTCCAATTAGGGTTTTTAACCAATCTTGTGGATCCAATAACTTCACTTGTGTCATTGGATTAACATTTTGGTCATCTTCGTCCTCCCTAGGCTTATTCTTGTCCAATTATGGTTTCTAACCAATCTTGGGCATCCAATAGGTGTGTTTGTGTCATTGGATTAACATTTAGGTCATTTTCGTCCTCCCTAGGCTTATTCTTGTCCAATTAGGGTTTTTAACCAATCTTGTGCATCCAATAAGTTCAATTGTGTCATTGGATGAACATTTAGGTCATTTTCGTCCTCCCTAGGCTTATTCTTGTCCAATTAGGGTTTTTAACCAATCTTGTGCGTCCAATAAGTTCATTTGTTTCACTGGATTAACATTTAGGTCATTTTCGTCCTCCCTAGACTTATTCTTGTCAAATTAGGGTTTCTAACCAATCTTGTGCATCCAATAGGTGTGTTTGTGACATTGGATGAACATTTATGTCATTTTCGTCCTCCCTAGGCTTATTCTTGTCCAATTAGGGTTTCTAACCAATCTTGTGCATCCAATAGGTGTGTTTGTGTCATTGGATGAACATTTAGGTCATTTTCGTCCTCCCTAGGCTTATTCGTGTCCAATTAGGGTTTTTAACCAATCTTGTGGATCCAATAAGTTCATTTGTGTCATTGGATTAACATTTAGGTCATTTTCATCCTCCATAGGCTTATTCTTGTCCAATTATGGTTTCTAACCAATCTTGGGCATCCAATAGGTGTGTTTGTGTCATTGGATTAACAATTAGGTCAATTTCGTCCTCCCTAGGCTTATTCTTGTCCAATTAGGGTTTTTAACCAATCTTGTGCATCCAATAAGTTCAATTGTGTCATTGGATGAACATTTAGGTCATTTTCGTCCTCCCTAGGCTTATTCTTGTCCAATTAGGGTTTTTAACCAATCTTGTGCATCCAATAAGTTCATTTGTGTCATTGGATGAACATTTAGGTCATTTTCGTCCTCCCTAGGCTTATTCTTGTCCAGTTAGGGTTTTTATGCAATCTTGTGCATCCAATAGGTGTGTTTGTGTCATTGGAGGAACATTTAGGTCATTTTCGTCCTCCCTAGTCTTATTCTTGTCCAATTAGGGTTTTTATGCAATCTTGTGCATCCAATAGGTGTGTTTGTGTCATTGGACGAACATTTGGGTCATTTTCGTCCTCCCTAGGCTTATTCGTGTCCAATTAGGGTTTTTAACCAATCTTGTGCATCCAATAAGTTCATTTGTGTCATTGGATGAACATTTAGGTCATTTTCGTCCTCCCTAGGCTTATTCTTGTCCAATTAGGGTTTTTAACCAATCTTGTGCATCCAATAAGTTCATTTGTGTCATTGGATGAACATTTAGGTCATTTTCGTCCTCCCTAGGCTTATTCTTGTCCAATTAGGGTTTTTAACCAATCTTGTGCATCCAATAAGTTCATTTGTGTCATTGGATGAACATTTAGGTCATTTTCGTCCACCCTAGGCTTATTCTTGTCCAATTAGTGTTTTTAACTAATCTTGTGCATCCAACAAGTTCATTTGTGTCATTGGATGAACATTTATGTCATTTTCGTCCTCCCAAAGCTTATTCTTGTCCAACTAGGGTTTTTAACCAATCTTGTGCATCCAATAGGTGTGTTTGTGTCATTGGATGAACATTTAGGTCATTTTCGTCCTCCCTAGTCTTATTCTTGTCCAATTAGGGTTTTAAGCAATCTTGTGCATCCAATAAGTTCATTTGTGTCATTGGATGAGTAGTTAGGTCATTTTCGTCCTCCCTAGGCTTATTCTAGTCAAATTAGGGTTTCTAACGAATCTTGTGCATCCAATAGGTGTGTTTGTGTCTTTGGATGAACATTTAGGTTATTTTCGTCCTCCCTAGTCTTATTCTTGTCCAATTAGGGTTTTAAGCAATCTTGTGCATCCAATAAGTTCATTTGTGTCATTGGATGAATAGTTAGGTCATTTTCGTCCTCCCTAGGCTTATTCTTGTCCAATTAGGGTTTCTAACCAATCTTGTGAATCCAATAGGTGTGTTTGTGACATTGGATGAACATTTAGGTCATTTTCGTCCTCCCTAGGCTTATTCTTGTCCAATTAGGGTTTCTAACCAATCTTGTGAATCCAATAGGTGTGTTTGTGTCATTGGATGAACATTTAGGTCATTTTCGTCTTCCCTAGGCTTATTCTTGTCCAATTAGGGTTTTTAACCAATCTCGTGCATCCAATATGTTCATTTGTGTCATTGGATGAACATTTAAGTCATTTTCGTCCTCCCTAGGCTTATTCTTGTCCAATTAGGGTTTCTAAACAATCTTGTGCATCCAATAGGTGTGTTTGTGTCATTGGATGAACATTTAGGTCATATTCGTCCTCCCTAGGCTTATTCTTGTCCAATTAGGGTTTTTAACCAATCTTGTGCATCCAATAAGTTCATTTGTGTCATTGGATTAACATTTAGGTCATTTTCGTCCTCCCTAGGCTTATTCTTGTCCAATTAGGGTTTTTAACCAATCTTGCGCATCCAATAGCTGTGTTTGTGTCAGGATTAACATTTAGGTCATTTTCGTCCTCCCTAGGCTTATTCTTGTCCAATTAGGGTTTCTAACCAATCTTGTGCATCCAATAGGTGTGTTTGTGTCATTGGATGAACATTTAGGTCATTTTCGTCCTCCCTATTCTTATTCTTGTCCAATTAAGGTTTTTAACCAATCTTGGGCATCCAATAGGTGTGTTTGTGTCATTGGATGAACATGTAGGTCATTTTCGTCCTCCCTAGGCTTATTCTTGTCCAATTAGGGTTTTTAAACAATCTTGTGCATCCAATAAGTTCATTTGTGTCATTGGGTGAACATTTAGGTCATTTTCGTCCTCGCTAGGCTTATTCTTGTCCAATTAGGGTTTCTAACAAATCTTGTGCATCCAATAGGTGTGTTTAGTCATTTGATGAACATTTAGGTTATTTTCGTCCTCCATAGGCTTTTCTTGTCCAATTAGGGTTTTTAACCAATCTTGTGCATCCAATAAGTTCATTTGTGTCATTGGATTAACATTTAGGTCATTTTCGTCTTCCCTAGGCTTATTCTTGTCCAATTAGGGTTTCTAACCAATCTTGTGCATCCAATAGGTGTGTTTGTGTCATTGGATGAACATTTAGGTCATTTTCGTCCTCCCTAGGCTTATTCTTGTCCAATTAGGGTTTTTAACCAATCTTGTGCATCCAATAGGTGTGTTTGTGTCATTGGATGAACATTTAGGTCATTTTCGTCCTCCCTAGGCTTATTCTTGTCCAATTAGGGTTTCTAAACAATCTTGTGTATCCAATATGTGTGTTTGTGTCATTGGATGAACATTTAGGTCATTTTCGTCCTCCCTAGGCTTATTCTTGTCCAATTAGGGTTTTTAACCAATCTTGTGCATCCAATAAGTTCATTTGTGTCATTGGATTAACATTTAGGTCATTTTCGTCCTCCCTAGGCTTATTCTTGTCCAATTATGGTTTTTAACCAATCTTGTGCATCCAATAAGTTCAATTGTGTCATTGGATGAACATTTAGGTCATTTTCGTCCTCCCTAGGCTTATTCTTGTCCAATTAGGGTTTTTAACCAATCTTGTGCATCCAATAAGTTCATTTGTGTCATTTGATGAACATTTAGGTCATTTTCGTCCTCCCTATGCTTATTCTTATCCAATTAGTGTTTTTAACCAATCTTGTGCATCCAATAAGTTCAATTGTGTCATTGGATGAACATTTAGGTCATTTTCGTCCTCCCTAGGCTTATTCTTGTCCAATTAGGGTTTTTAACCAATCTTGTGCATCCAATAAGTTCATTTGTGTCATTGGATGAACATTTAGGTCATTTTCGTCCTCCCTATGCTTATTCTTATCCAATTAGGGTTTTTAACCAATCTTGTGCATCCAATAGGTGTGTTTGTGACATTGGATGAACATTTAGGCCATTTTCGTCCTCCCTAGGCTTATTCTTGTCCAATTAGGGTTTTTAAACAATCTTGTGCATCCAATAAGTTCATTTGTGTCATTAGGTGAATATTTAGGTCATTTTCGTCCTCCCTAGGCTTATTCTTGTCCAATTAGGGTTTCTAACCAATCTTGTGCATCCAATAGGTGTGTTTAGTCATTTCATGAACATTTAGGTTATTTTCGTCCTCCCTAGGCTTATTCTTGTCCAACTAGGGTTTTTAACCAATCTTGTGCATCCAATAAGTTCATTTGTGTCATTGGATTAACATTTAGGTCATTTTCGTCTTCCCTAGGCTTATTCTTGTCAATATTAGGGTTTCTAACCAATCTTGTGCATCCAATAGGTGTGTTTGTGTCATTGGATGAACATTTAGGTCATTTTCGCCTCCCTAGGCTTATTCTTGCCCAATTAGGGTTTTTAACCAATCTTGTGCATCCAATAGGTGTGTTTAGTCATTTCATGAACATTTAGGTTATTTTCGTCCTCCCTAGGCTTATTCTTGTCCAATTAGGGTTTTTAACCAATCTTGTGCATCCAATAAGTTCAATTGTGTCATTGGATGAACATTTAGGTCATTTTCGTCCTCCCTAGGCTTATTCTTGTCCAATTAGGGTTTTTAACCAATCTTGTGCATCCAATAAGTTCATTTGTGTCATTGGATTAACATTTATGTCATTTATGTCCTCCCTAGGCTTATTCTTGTCCAATTAGGGTTTCTAACCAATCTTGTGCATCCAATAGGTGTGTTTGTGACATTGGATGAACATTTAGGTCATTTTCGTCCTCCCTAACCTTATTCTTGTCCCATTAGGGTTTTTAACTAATCTTGTGCATCCAATAAGTTCAATGGTGTCATTGGATGAACATTTAGGTCATTTTCGTCCTCCCTAGGCTTATTCTTGTCCAATTAGGGTTTTTAACCAATCTTGTGCGTCCAATATGTTCATTTGTGTCATTGGATGAATATTTAGGTCATTTTCGTCCTCCCAAGGCTTATTCTTGTCCAACTAGGGTTTCTATACAATCTTGTGCATCCAATAGGTGTGTTTGTGTCATTGGATGAACATTTAGGTCATTTTCGTCCTCCCTAGGCTTATTCTTGTCCAATTAGGGTTTTTAACCAATCTTGTGCATCCAATAGGTGTGTTTGTGACATTGGATGACCATTTAGGTCATTTTCGTCCTCCCTAACCTTATTCTTGTCCCATTAGGGTTTTTAACCAATCTTGTGCATCCAATAAGTTCAATGGTGTCATTGGATGAACATTTAGGTCATTTTCGTCCTCCCTAGGCTTATTCTTGTCCAATTAGGGTTTTTAACCAATCTTGTGCATCCAATATGTTCATTTGTGTCATTGGATGAACATTTAGGTCATTTTCGTCCTCCCTAGGCTTATTCTTGTCCAATTAGGGTTTCTAAACAATCTTGTGCATACAATAGGTGTGTTTGTGTCATTGGATGAACATTTAGGTCATTTTCGTCCTCCCTAGGCTTATTCTTGTCCAATTAGGGTTTTTAACCAATCTTGTGCATCCAATAAGTTCATTTGTGTCATTGGATGAACATTTAGGTCATTTTCGTCCTCCCTATGCTTATTCTTATCCAATTAGGGTTTTTAACCAATCTTGTGCATCCAATAGGTGTGTTTGTGTCATTGGATGAACATTTAGGTCATTTTCGTCCTCCCTAGGCTTATTCTTGTCCAATTAGGGTTTTTAACCTATGTTGTGCATCCAATAAGTTCATTTGTGTCATTAGATTAACATTTAGGTCATTTTCGTCCTCCCTAGGCTTATTCTTGTCCAATTAGGGTTTCTAACCAATCTTGTGCATCCAATAGGTGTGTTTGTGTCATTGGATGAACATTTAGGTCATTTTCGTCCTCCCTAGGCTTATGCTTGACCAATTACGGTTTTTAACCAATCTTGTGCATCCTATAAGTTCATTTGTGTCATGGGATAAACATTTAGGTCATTTTCGTCCACCCTAGGCTTATTCTTGTCCAATTAGGGTTTCTAACCAATCTTGTGCATCCAATAGGTGTATTTGTGTCATTGGATGAACATTTAGGTCATTTTCGTCCTCCCTAGGCTTATTCTTGTCCAATTAGGGTTTTTAACCAATCTTGTGCATCCAATAGGTGTGTTTGTGTCATTGGATGAACATTTAGGTCATTTTCGTCCTCCCTAGGCTTATTCTTGTCCAATTAGGGTTTTTAACCAATCTTGTGCATCCAATAAGTTCATTTGTGTCATTGGATGAACATTTAGGTCATTTTCGTCCTCCCTAAGCTTATTCTTGTCCAATTAGGGGTTCTAAACAATCTTCTGCATTCAATAGGTGTGTTTGTGTCATTGGATGAACATTTAGGTCATTTTCGTCCTCCCTAGGCTTATTGTTGTCCAATTAAGGTTTTTAACCAATCTTGTGCATCCAATAAGTTCAATTGTGTCATTGGATGAACATTTAGGTCATTTTCGTCCTCCCTAGGCTTATTCTTGTCCAATTAGGGTTTCTAAACAATCTTGTGCATCCAATAGGTGTGTTTGTGTCATTGGATGAACATTTAGGTAATTTTCGTCCTCCCTAGGCTTATTCTTGTCCAATTAGGGTTTTTAACCAATCTTGTGCATCCAATAAGTTCAATTGTGTCATTGGATGAACATTTAGGTCATTTTCGTCCTCCCTAGGCTTATTCTTGTCCAATTAGGGTTTTTAACCAATCTTGTGCATCCAATAAGTTCATTTGTGTCATTGGATGAACATTTAGGTCATTTTCGTCCTCCCTATGCTTATTCTTATCCAATTAGGGTTTTTAACCAATCTAGTGCATCCAATAGGTGTGTTTGTGACATTGGATGAACATTTAGGCCATTTTCGTCCTCCGTAGGCTTATTCTTGTCCAATTAGGGTTTTAAGCCATCTTGTGAATCCAATAAGTTCATTTGTGTCATTGGATGAATAGTTAGGTCATTTTCGTCCTCCCTAGGCTTATTCTTGTCAAATTAGGGTTTCTAACCAATCGTGTGCATCTAATAGGTGTGTTTGTGTCATTGGATGAACATTTAGGTTATTTTCGTCCTCCCTAGTCTTATTCTTGTCCAATTAGGGTTTTAAGCAATCTTGTGCATCCAATAAGTTCATTTGTGTCATTGGATGAACATTTAGGTCATTTTCGTCCTCCCAAGGCTTATTCTTGTCCAATTAGGGTTTCTAACCAACCTTGTGCATCCAATAGGTGTGTTTGTGTCATTGGATGAACATTTAGGTCATTTTCGTCCTTCCTAGTCTTATTCTTGTCAAATTAGGGTTTTAAGCAATCTTGTGCATCCAATAAGTTAATTTGTGTCATTGGATGAATATTTAGGTCATTTTCATCCTCCCTAGGCATATTCTTGTCCAATTAGGGTTTCTAACCAATCTTGTGGATCCAATAGGTGTGTTTGTGTCATTGGATGAACATTTATGTAATTTTCGTCCTCCCTAGTCTTATTCTTGTCCAATTAGGGTTTTAAGCAATCTTGTGCATCCAATAAGTTCATTTGTGTCATTGGATTAACATTTAGGTCATTTTCGTCCTCCCTAGGCTTATTCTTGTCCAATTAGGGTTTCTATCCAATCTTGTGCATCCAATAGGTGTGTTTGTGTCATTGGATGAACATTTAGGTCATTTTCGTCCTCCCTAGGCTTATTTTTGTCCAATTAGGGTTTTTAACCAATCTTGTGCATCCAATAAGTTCAATTGTGTCATTGGATGAACATTTAGGTCATTTTCATCCTCCCTAGGCATATTCTTGTCGAATTAGGGTTTCTAACCAATCTTGTGCATCCAATAGGTGTGTTTGTGTCATTGGATGAACATTTAGGTCATTTTCGTCCTCCCTAGTCTTATTCTTGTCCAATTAGGGTTTTAAGCAATCTTGTGCATCCAATAAGTTCATTTGTGCCATTGGATGAACATTTAGGTTATTTTCGTCCTCACTAGGCTTAGTTTTGTGCAATTAGGGTTTTTAACCAATTTTGTGCATCCAATAGGTGTGTTTGTGTCATTAGATGAACATTTAGGTCATTTTCATCCTCCCTAGGCTTATTGTTGTCCAATTAGGGTTTTTAACCAATCTTGTGCATCCAATAGGTGTGTTTGTGTCATTTGATGAACATTTATGTCATTCTCATCCTCCCTAGTCTTATTCTTGTCCAATTAGGGTTTAAAGCAATCTTGTGCATCCAATAAGTTCATTTGTGTCATTGGATTAAGATTTAAGTCATTTTCGTCCTCCCTAGTCTTATTCTTGTTCAATTAGGGTTTCTAACCAATCTTGTGCATCCAATAGGTGTGTTTGTGTCATTGGATGAACATTTAGGTCATTTTCGTCCTCCCTAGGCTTATTCTTGTCCAATTAGGGTTTTTAACCAATCTTGTGCATCCAATAAGTTCATTTGTGTCATTGGATGAACATTTAGGTCATTTTCGTCCTCCCTAGGCTTATTCTTGTCCAATTAGTGTTTTTAAGCAATCTTGTGCATCCAATAAGTTCATTTGTGTCATTGGATGAACATTTAGGTCATTTTCGTCCTCCCTAGGCTTATTCTTGTTCAATTAGGGTTTCTAACCAATCTTGTGCATCCAATAGGTGTGTTTGTGTCATTGGATGAACATTTAGGTCATTTTCGTCCTCCCTAGTCTTATTCTTGTCCAATTAGGGTTTTAAGCAATCTTGTGCATCCAATAAGTTCATTTGTGCCATTGGATGAACCTTTAGGTTATTTTCGTCCTCACTAGGCTTAGTTTTGTGCAATTAGGGTTTTTAACCAATTTTGTGCATCCAATAGGTGTGTTTGTGTCATTAGATGAACATTTAGGTCATTTTCATCCTCCCTAGGCTTATTGTTGTCCAATTAGGGTTTTTAACCAATCTTTTGCATCCAATAGGTGTGTTTGTGTCATTTGATGAACATTTATGTCATTCTCATCCTCCCTAGTCTTATTCTTGTCCAATTAGGGTTTAAAGCAATCTTGTGCATCCAATAAGTTCATTTGTGTCATTGGATTAAGATTTAAGTCATTTTCGTCCTCCCTAGGCTTATTCTTGTTCAATTAGGGTTTCTAACCAATCTTGTGCATCCAATAGGTGTGTTTGTGTCATTGGATGAACATTTAGGTCATTTTCGTCCTCCCTAGGCTTATTCTTGTCCAATTAGGGTTTTTAACCAATCTTGTGCATCCAATAAGTTCATTTGTGTCATTGGATGAACATTTAGGTCATTTTCATCCTCCCTAGGCTTATTCCTGTCCAATTAGGGTTTTTAACCAAGCTTGTGCATCCAATAAGTTCATTTGTGTCATTGGATTAACAATTAGGTCATTTTTGTACTCCCTAGGCTTATTCCTTTCCAATTAGGGTTTTTAACCAATCTTGTGCATCCAATAGGTGTGTTTGTGTCATTGGATGAACATTTAGGTCATTTTCGTCCTCCCTAGGCTTATTCTTGTCCAATTAGGGTTTCTAACCAATCTTGTGCATCCAATAGGTGTGTTTGTGTCATTGGATGAACATTGAGGTCATTTTCGTCCTCCCTAGGCTTATTCTTGTCCAATTAGGGTTTTTAACCAATCTTGTGCATCCAATAAGTTCATTTGTGTCATTGGATGAACATTTAGGTCATTTTCGTCCTCCCTATGCTTATTCTTATCCAATTAGGGTTTTTAACCAATCTTGTGCATCCAATAGGTGTGTTTGTGACATTGGATGAACGTTTAGTTCATTTTCGTCCTCCCTAGGCTTATTCTTGTCCCATTAGGGTTTTTAACCAATCTTGTGCATCCAATAAGTTCAATTGTATCATTGGATGAACATTTAGCTCATTTTCCTCTTCCCTAGGCTTATTCTTGTCCAATTAGGGTTTTTAACCAATCTTGTGCATCCAATATGTTCATTTGTGTCATTGGATGAACATTTAGGTCATTTTCGTCCTCCCTAGGCTTATTCTTGTCGAATTAGGGTTTCTAAACAATCTTGTGCATCCAATAGGTCTGTTTGTGTCATTGGATGAACATTTAGGTCATTTTCGTCCTCCCTAGGCTTATTCTTGTCCAACTAGGGTTTTTAACCAATCTTGTGCATCCAATAAGTTCAATTGTGTCATTGGATGAACATTGAGGTCATTTTCGTCCTCCCTAGGCTTATTCTTGTCCAATTAGGGTTTTTAAACAATCTTGTGCATCCAATAAGTTCATTTGTGTCATTGGGTGAATATTTAGGTCATTTTCGTCCTCCCTAGGCTTATTCTTGTCCAATTAGGGTTTCTAACAAATCTTGTGCATCCAATAGGTGTGTTTAGTCATTTCATGAACATTTAGGTTATTTTCGTCCTCCCTAGGCTTATTCTTGTCCAACTAGGGTTTTTAACCAATCTTGTGCATCCAATAAGTTCATTTGTGTCATTGGATTAACATTTAGGTCATTTTCGTCTTCCCTAGGCTTATTCTTGTCCAATTAGGGTTTCTAACCAATCTTGTGCATCCAATAGGTGTGTTTGTGTCATTGGATGAACATTTAGGTCATTTTCGTCCTCCCTAGGCTTATTCTTGTCCAATTAGGGTTTTTAACCAATCTTGTGCATCCAATAGGTGTGTTTGTGTCATTGGATGAACATTTAGGTCATTTTCGTCCTCCCTAGGCTTATTCTTGTCCAATTTTGGGTTTTTAACCAATCTTGTGCATCCAATAAGTTCAATTGTGTCATTGGATGAACATTTAGGTCATTTTCTTCCTCCCTAGGCTTATTCTTGTCCAATTAGGGTTTTTAACCAATCTTGTGCATCCAATAAGTTCATTTGTGTCATTGGATGAACATTTAGGTCATTTTCGTCCTCCCTATGCTTATTCTTGTCCAATTAGGGTTTCTAAACAATCTTGTGCATCCAATAGGTGTGTTTGTGTCATTGGATGAACATTTAGGTCATTTTCGTCCTCCCTAAGCTTATTCTTGTCCAAATAGGGTTTCTAAACAATCTTGTGCATTCAATAGGTGTGTTTGTGTCATTCGATGAACATTTAGGTCATTTTCGTCCTTCCTAGGCTTATTCTTGTCCAATTAGGGTTTCTAACCAATCTTGTGCATCCAATAGGTGTGTTTGTGTCATTGGATGAACATTTAGGTCATTTTCGTCCTCCCTAGGCTTATTCTTGTCCAATTAGGGTTTTTAACCAATCTTGTGCATCCAATAAGTTCATTTGTGTCATTGGATGAACATTTAGGTCATTTTCGTCCTCCCAAGGCTTATTCTTGTCGAATTAGGGTTTCTAACCAATCTTGTGCATCCAATAGGTGTGTTTGTGTCATTGGATGAACATTTAGGTCATTTTCGTCCTCCCTAGTCTTATTCTTGTCCAATTAGGGTTTTAAGCAATCTTGTGCATCTAATAAGTTCATTTGTGTCATTGGATGAACATTTAGGTCATTTTCGTCGTCCCTAGTCTTATTCTTGTCCAATTAGGGTTTTAAGCCAATCTTGTGCATCCAATAGGTGTGTTTGTGTCATTTGATGAACATTTAGGTCATTTACGTCCTCCCAAGGCTTCTTCTTATCCAATTATGGTTTTAAGCAATCTTTTGCATCCAATAAGTTCATTTGTGTCATTGGATTAAGATTTAAGTCATTTTCGTCCTCCCTAGGCTTATTCTTGTCCAGTTAGGGTTTTTAACCAATCTTGTGCATCCAATTGGTGTGTTTGTGTCATTGGATGAACATTTAGGTCATTTTCGTCCTCTCTAGGCTTATTCTTGTCCAATTAGGGTTTTTAACCAATCTTGTGCATCCAATAGGTGTGTTTGTGTCATTGGATGAACATTTAGGTCATTTTCGTCCTCCCTAGGCTTATTCTTGTCCAATTAGGGTTTTTAACCAATCTTGTGCATCCAATAGGTGTGTTTGTGTCATTGGATGAACATTTAGGTCATTTTCGTCCTCCCTAGGCTTATTCTTGTCCAATTAGGGTTTTTAACCAATCTTGTGCATCCAATAAGTTCATTTGTGTCATTGGATGAACATTTAGGTCATTTTCGTCCTCCCTAAGCTTATTCTTGTCCAATTAGGGGTTCTAAACAATCTTCTGCATTCAATAGGTGTGTTTGTGTCATTGGATGAACATTTAGGTCATTTTCGTCCTCCCTAGGCTTATTGTTGTCCAATTAAGGTTTTTAACCAATCTTGTGCATCCAATAAGTTCAATTGTGTCATTGGATGAACATTTAGGTCATTTTCGTCCTCCCTAGGCTTATTCTTGTCCAATTAGGGTTTCTAAACAATCTTGTGCATCCAATAGGTGTGTTTGTGTCATTGGATGAACATTTAGATCATTTTCGTCCTCCCTAGGCTTATTCTTGTCCAATTAGGGTTTTTAACCAATGTTGTGCATCCAATAAGTTCACTTGTGTCATTGGATTAACATTTAGGTCATTTTCGTCCTCCCTAGGCTTATTCTTGTCCAATTAGGGTTTCTAAACAATCTTGTGCATCCAATAGGTGTGTTTGTGTCATTGGATGAACATTTAGGTAATTTTCGTCCTCCCTAGGCTTATTCTTGTCCAATTAGGGTTTTTAACCAATCTTGTGGATCCAAAAAGTTCACTTGTGTCATTGGATTAACATTATGGTCATTTTCGTCCTCCCTAGGCTTATTCTTGTCCAATTATAGTTTCTAACCAATCTTGGGCATCCAATAGGTGTGTTTGTGTCATTGGATTAACATTTAGGTCATTTTCGTCCTCCCTAGGCTTATTCTTGTCCAATTAGGGTTTTTAACCAATCTTGTGCATCCAATAAGTTCAATTGTGTCATTGGATGAACATTTAGGTCATTTTCGTCCTCCCTAGGCTTATTCTTGTCCAATTAGGGTTTTTAACCAATCTTGTGCGTCCAATAAGTTCATTTGTGTCATTGGATTAACATTTTGGTCATTTTCGTCCTCCCTAGACTTATTCTTGTCCAATTAGGGTTTCTAACCAATCTAGTGCATCCAATAGGTGTGTTTGTGAAATTGGATGAACATTTAGGTCATTTTCGTCCTCCCTAGGCTTATTCTTGTCCAATTATGGTTTCTAACCAATCTTGGGCATCCAATAGGTGTGTTTGTGTCATTGGATTAACATTTAGGTCATTTTCGTCCTCCCTAGGCTTATTCTTGTCCAATTAGGGTTTCTAACCAATCTTGTGCATCCAATAGGTGTGTTTGTGTCATTGGATGAACATTTAGGTCATTTTCGTCCTCCCTAGGCTTATTCTTGTCCAATTAGGGTTTTTAAGCAATCTTGTGCATTCAATAAGTTCATTTTTGTCATTGGATTAACATTTAGGTCATTTTCGTCCTCCCTAGGCTTATTCTTGTCCAATTAGGGTTTCTAACCAATCTTGTGCATCCAATAGGTGTGTTTGTGTCATTGGATGAACATTTAGGTCATTTTCGTCCTCCCTAGGCTTATTCTTGTCCAATTAGGGTTTTTAACCAATCTTGTGCATCCAATAAGTTCATTTGTGTCATTGGATGAACATTTAGGTCATTTTCGTCCTCCCAAGGTTTATTCTTATCCAATTAGGGTTTCTAACCAATCTTGTGCATCCAATAGGTGAGTTTGTGTCATTGGATGAACATTTAGGTCATTTTCGTCCTCCCTAGGCTTATTCTTGTCCAATTAGGGTTTTTAACCAATCTTGTGCATCCAATAAGTTCATTTGTGTCATTGGATTAACATTTAGGTCATTTACGTCCTCCCTAGGCTTATTCTTGTCCAATTAGGGTTTCTAACCAATCTTGTGCATCCAATAGGTGTGTTTGTGTCATTGGATGAACATTTAGGTCATTTTCGTCCTCCCTAGGCTTATTCTTGTCCAATTAGGGTTTTTAACCAATCTTGTGCATCCAATAAGTTCATTTGTGTCTTTGGATGAACATTTAAGTCATTTTCATCCTCCCTAGGCTTATTCTTGTCCAATTAGGGTTTCTAACCAATCTTGTGCATCCAATAGGTGTGTTTAGTCATTTGATGAACATTTAGGTCACTTTCGTCCTCCCTAGGCTTAATCTTGTCCAATTAGTGTTTTTAACCAATCTTGTGCATCCAATAAGTTCATTTGTGTCATTGTATGAACATTTAGGTTATTTTCGTCCTCCCTATTCTTATTCTTGTCCAATTAGGGTTTCTAACCAATCTTGTGCATCCAATAGGTGTGTTTGTGTCATTGGATGAACATTTAGGTCATTTTCGTCCTCCCTAGGCTTATTCTTGTCCAATTAGTGTTTTTAAGCAATCTTGTGCATTCAATAAGTTCATTTTTGTCATTGGATTAACATTTAGGTCATTTTCGTCCTCCCTAGGCTTATTCTTGTCCAATTAGGGTTTCTAACCAATCTTGTGCATCCAATAGGTGTGTTTGTGTCATTGGATGAACATTTAGGTCATTTTCGTCCTCCCTAGGTTATTCTTGTCCAATTAGGGTTTTTAACCAATCTTGTGCATCCAATAAGTTCATTTGTGTCATTGGATGAACATTTAGGTCATTTTCGTCCTCCCTATGCTTATTCTTATCCAATTAGGGTTTTTAACCAATCTTGTGCATCCAATAGGTGTGTTTGTGTCATTGGATGAACATTTAGGTCATTTTCGTCCTCCCTAGGCTTATTCTTGTCCAATTAGGGTTTTTAACCAATCTTGTGCATCCAATAGGTGTGTTTGTGTCATTGGATGAACATTTAGGTCATTTTCGTCCTCCCTACGCTTATTCTTGTCCAAATAGGGTTTTTAACCAATCTTGTGCATCCAATAAGTTCATTTGTGTCATTGGATTAACATTTAGGTCATTTTCGTCCTCCCTAGGCTTATTCTTGTCCAATTAGGGTTTCTAACCAATCTTGTGCATCCAATAGGTGTGTTTGTGTCATTGGATGAACATTTAGGTCATTTTCGTCCTCCCTAGGCTTATTCTTGTCCAATTAGGGTTTTTAACCAATCTTGTGCATCCAATAAGTTCATTTGTGTCTTTGGGTGAACATTTAGGTCATTTTCGTCCTTCCTAGGCTTATTATTGTCCAATTAGGGTTTCTAACCAATCTTGTGCATCCAATAGGTGTGTTTAGTCATTTGATGAACATTTAGGTTATTTTCGTCCTCCCTAGGCTTATTCTTGTCCAATTAGGGTTTTTAACCAATCTTGTGCATCCAATAAGTTCATTTGTGTCATTGGATTAACATTTAGGTCATTTTCGTCCTCCCTAGGCTTATTCTTGTCCAATTAGGGTTTCTAACCAATCTTGTGCATCCAATAGGTGTGTTTGTGTCATTGGATGAACATTTAGGTCATTTTCGTCCTCCCTAGTCTTATTCTTGTCCAATTAGGGTTTTTAATCAATCTTGTTCATCCAATAAGTTCATTTGTGTCATTGGATGAACATTTAGGTCATTTTCGTCCTCCCTATGCTTATTCTTGTCCAATTAGTGTTTTTAACCAATCTTATGCATCCAATAGGTGTGTTTGTGTCATTGGATGAACATTTAGGTCATTTTCGTCCTCCATAGGCTTATTCTTGTCCAATTAGGGTTTTTAACCAATCTAGTGCATCCAATAAGTTCATTTGTGTCATTGGGTGAACATTTAGGTCATTTTCGTCCTCCCTAGGCTTATTCTTGTCCAATTAGGGTTTCTAACCAATCTTGTGCATCCAATAGGTGTGTTTAGTCATTTGATGAACATTTAGGTTATTTTCGTCCTCCCTAGGCTTATTCTTGTCCAATTAGGGTTTTAACCAATCTTGTGCATCCAATAAGTTCATTTGTGTCCTTGGATTAACATTTAGGTCATTTTCGTCCTCTCTAGGCTTATTCTTGTCCAATTAGGGTTTCTAACCAATCTTGTGCATCCAATAGGTGTGTTTGTGTCATTGGATGAACATTTAGGTCATTTTCGTCCTCCCTAGTCTTATTCTTGTCCAATTAGGGTTTATAACCAATCTTGTGCATCCAATAGGTGTGTTTGTGTCATTGGATGAACATTTAGGTCATTTTCGTCCTCCCTAGCCTTATTCTTGTCCAATTAGGGTTTTAAGCAATCTTGTGCGTCCAATAAGTTCATTTGTGTCATCGGATGAACATTTAGGTCATTTTCGTCCTTCCTAGGCTTATTCTTGTCCAATTAGGGTTTCTAACCAATCTTGTGCATCCAATAGGTGTGTTTGTGTCATTGGATGAACATTTAGGTCATTTTCGTCCTCCCTAGGCTTATTCTTGTCCAATTAGGGTTTTTAACCAATCTTGTGCATCGAATAAGTTCATTTGTGTCATTGGATTAACATTTAGGTCATTTTCGTCCTTCCTAGGCTTATTCTTGTCCAATTAGGGTTTCTAACCAATCTTGTGCATCCAATAGGTGTGTTTGTGTCATTGGATGAACATTTATGTCATTTTCGTCCTCCCTAGTCTTATTCTTGTCCAATTAGGGTTTTAAGCAATCTTGTGCATCCAATAAGTTCATTTGTGTCATTGGATGAATAGTTAGGTCATTTTCGTCCTCCCTAGGCTTATTCTTGTCCAATTAGGGTTTTTAAACAATCTTGTGCATCCAATAGGTGTGTTTGTGTCATTGGATGAACATTTAGGTCATTTTCGTCCTCCCTAGGCTTATTCTTGTCCAATTAGGGTTTTTAACCAATCTTGTGCATCCAATATGTTCATTTGTGTCGTTGGATGAACATTTAGGTCATTTTCGTCCTCCCTAGGCTTATTCTTGTCCAATTAGGGTTTCTAAACAATCTTGTGCATCCATTGGGTGTGTTTGTGTCATTGGATGAACATTTAGGTCATTTTCGTCCTCCCTAGGCTTATTCTTGTCCAATTAGGGTTTTTAACCAATCTTGTGCATCCAATAAGTTCATTTGTGTCATTGGATGAACATTTAGGTCATTTTCGTCCTCCCTATGCTTATTCTTATCCAATTAGGGTTTTTAACCAATCTTGTGCATCCAATAGGTGTGTTTGTGTCATTGGATGAACATTTAGGTTATTTTCGTCCTCCCTAGGCTTATTCTTGTCCAATTAGGGTTTTTAACCAATCTTGTGCATCCAATAAGTTCATTTGTGTCATTGGATGAACACTTAGGTCATTTTCGTGCTCCCAAGGCTTATTCTTGTCCAATTAGGGTTTCTAACCAATCTTGTGCATCCAATAGGTGTGTTTGTGTCATTGGATGAACATTTAGGTCATTTTCGTCCTCCCTAGTCTTATTCTTGTCCAATTAGGGTTTTAAGCAATCTTGTGCATCCAATAAGTTCATTTGTGTCATTGGATGAATATTTAGGTCATTTTCATCCTCCCTAGGTATATTCTTGTCCAATTAGGGTTTCTAACCAATCTTGTGCATCCAATAGGTGTGTTTGTGTCATTTGATGAACATTTAGGTCATTTTCGTCCTCCCTAGTCTTATTCATGTCCAATTAGGGTTTTAAGCAATCTTGTGCATCCAATAAGTTCATTTGTGTCATTGGATGAATAGTTAGGTCATTTCCGTCCTCCCTAGGCTTATTCTTGTCAAATTAGGGTTTCTAACCAATCTTGTGCATCCAATAGGTGTGTTTGTGTCATTGGATGAACATTTAGGTCATTTTCGTCCTCCCTAGGCTTATTCTTGTCCCATTAGGGTTTTTAACCAATCTTGTGCATCCAATAAGTTCAATTGTGTCATTGGATGAACATTTAGGTCATTTTCGTCTTCCCTAGGCTTATTCTTGTCCAATTAGGGTTTTTAACCAATCTTGTGCATCCAATATGTTCATTTGTGTCATTGGATGAATATTTAGGTCATTTTCGTCCTCCCTAGGCTTATTCTTGTCCAATTAGGGTTTCTAACCAATCTTGTGCATCCAATAGGTGTGTTTGTGTCATTGGATGAACATTTAGGTCATTTTCGTCCTCCCCATGCTTATTCTTGTCCAATTAGGGTTTTTAACCAATCTTGTGCATCCAATAAGTTCATTTGTGTCATTGGATGAACATTTAGGTCATTTTCGTCCACCCTAGGCTTATTCTTGTCCAATTAGGGTTTTTAACCAATCTTGTGCATCCAATAAGTTCATGTGTGTCATTGGATGAACATTTAGGTCATTTTCGTCCTCCCAAGGCTTATTCTTGTCCAATTAGGGTTTTTAAGCAATCTTTTGCATCCAATAAGTTCATTTGTGTCATTGGATGAACATTTAGGTCATTTTCGTCCTCCCTAGGCTTATTCTTGTCCAATTAGGGTTTCTAACCAATCTTGTGCATCCAATAGGTGTGTTTGTGTCATTGGATGAACATTTAGGTCATTTTCGTCCTCCCTAGGCTTATTCTTGTCCAATTAGGGTTTTAAGCAATTTTGTGCATCCAATAAGTTCATTTGGGTCATTGGATTAACATTTAGGTCATTTTCGTCCTCCCTAGGCTTATTCTTGTCCAATTAGGGTTTTTAACCAATCTTGTGCATCTAATAAGTTCATTTGTGTCATTGGATTAACATTTAGGTCATTTTCGTCCTCCCTAGGCTTATTCTTGTCCAATTAGGGTTTTTAACCAATCTTGTGCATCCAATAAGTTCATTTGTGTCATTGGATGAACATTTAGGTCATTTTCGTCCTCCCTAGGCTTATTCTTGTCCAATTAGGGTTTTTAACCAATCTTGTGCATCCAATAGGTGTGTTTGTGTCATTGGATGAACATTTAGGTCATTTTCGTCCTCCCTAGGCTTATTCTTGTCCAATTAGGGTTTCTAACCAATCTTGTGCATCCAATAGGTGTGTTTGTGTCATTAGATTAACATTTAGGTCATTTTCGTCCTCCCTAGGCTTATTCTTGTCCAATTAGGGTTTTTAACCAATCTTGTGCATCCAATAAGTTCATTTGTGTCATTGGATGAACATTTAGGTCATTTTCGTCCTCCCTATGCTTATTCTTATCCAATTAGGGTTTTTAACCAATCTTGTGCATCCAATAGGTGTGTTTGTGACATTGGATGAACATTTAGGCCATTTTCGTCCTCCCTAGGCTTATTCTTGTCCAATTAGGGTTTTTAAACAATCTTGTGCATCCAATAAGTTCATTTGTGTCATTAGGTGAATATTTAGGTCATTTTCGTCCTCCCAAGGCTTATTCTTGTCCAATTAGGGTTTCTAACCAATCTTGTGCATCCAATAGGTGTGTTTGTGTCATTGGATTAACATTTAGGTCATTTTCGTCCTCCCTAGGCTTATTCTTGTCCAATTAGGGTTTTTAACCAATCTTGTGCATCCAATAAGTTCATTTGTGTCATTGGATGAACATTTAGGTCATTTTCGTCCTCCCTATGCTTATTCTTATCCAATTAGGGTTTTTAACCAATCTTGTGCATCCAATAGGTGTGTTTGTGTCATTGGATGTACATTTAGGTCATTTTCGTCCTCCCTAGGCTTATTCTTGTCCAATTAGGGTTTTTAACCAATCTTGTGCATCCAATAAGTTCATTTGTGTCATTGGGTGAACATTTAGGTCATTTTCGTCCTCCCTAGGCTTAATCTTGTCCAATTAGGGTTTCTAACCAATCTTGTGCATCCAATAGGTGTGTTTAGTCATTTGATGAACATTTAGGTCATTTTAGTCCTCCCTAGGCTTATTCTTGTCCAATTAGGGTTTCTAACCAATCTTGTGCATCCAATAAGTTCATTTGTGTCATTGGATGAACATTTAGGTCATTTTCGTCCTCCCTAGGCTTATTCTTGTCCAATTAGGGTTTTTAACCAATCTTGTGCATCCAATAGGTGTGTTTGTGTCATTGGATGAACATTTAGGTCATTTTCGTCCTCCCTAGGCTTATTCTTGTCTAATTAGGGTATTTAAGCAATCTTGTGCATCCAATAAGTTCATTTGTGTCATTGGATGAACATTTAGGTCATTTTCGTCCTCCCTAGGCTTATTCTTGTCCAATTAGGGTTTTTAACCAATCTTGTGTATCCAATTGGTGTGTTTGTGTCATTGGATGAACATTTAGGTCATTTTCGTCCTCCCTAGGCTTATTCTTGTCCAATTAGGGTTTCTAACCAATCTTGTGCATCCAATAAGTTCATTTGTGTCATTGGATGAACATTTAGGTCATTTTCGTCCTCCCTAGGCTTATTCTTGTCCAATTAGCGTTTCTAACCAATCTTGTGCATCCAATAGGTGTGTTTGTGTCATTGGATGAACATTTAGGTCATTTTCGTCCTCCCTATGCTTATTCTTGTCCAATTAGGGTTTTTAACCAATCTTGGGCATCCAATAGGTGTGTTTGTGTCATTGGATGAACATTTAGGTCATTTTCGTCCTCCCTAGGCTTATTCTTGTCCAATTAGGGTTTTTAACCAATCTTGTGCATCCAATAAGTTCATTTGTGTCATTGGGTGAACATTTAGGTCATTTTCGTCCTCCCTAGGCTTATTCTTGTCCAATTAGGGTTTTAAGCAATCTTGTGCATCCAATAAGTTCATTTGTGTCATTGGATGAATATTTAGGTCATTTTCATCCTCCCTAGGCATATTCTTATCCAATTAGGGTTTTTAACCAATCTTGTGCATCCAATATGTTCATTTGTGTCATTGGATGAACATTTAGGTCATTTATGTCCTCCCAAGGCTTATTCTTGTCCAATTAGGGTTTCTAACCAATCTTGTGCATCCAATAGGTGTGTTTGTGTCATTGGATTAACATTTAGGTCATTTTCGTCCTCCCTAGGCTTATTCTTGTCCAATTAGGGTTTTTAACCAATCTTGTGCATCCAATAAGTTCAATTGTGTCATTGGATGAATATTTAGGTCATTTTCGTCCTCCCTAGGCTTATTCTTGTCCCATTACGGTTTTTAACCAATCTTGTGCATCCAATAAGTTCATTTGTGTCATTGGATGAACATTTAGGTCATTTTCGTCCTCGCTAGGCTTATTCTTGTCCAATTAGGGTTTTTAACCAATCTTGTGCATCCAATAAGTTCATTTGTGTCATTGGACGAACATTTAGGTCATTTTCGTCCTCCCTAGGCTTATTCTTGTCCAATTAGGGTTTTTAACCAATCTTGTGCATCCAATAAGTTCATTTGTGTCATTGGATGAAAATTTAGGTCATTTTCGACATCCCTAGTCTTATTCTTATCCAATTAGGGTTTTAGGCAATCTTGTGCATCCAATATGTGTGTTTGTGTCATTGGATGAACATTTAGGTCATTTTCGTCCTCCCTATGCTTATTCTTGTCCAATTAGGGTTTTTAACCAATCTTGTGCATCCAATAAGTTCATTTGTGTCATTGGATGAACATTTAGATCATTTTCGTCCTCCGTAGGCTTATTCTTGTCCAATTAGGGTTTTTAACCAATCTTGTGCATCCAATAAGTTCATTTGTGTCATTGGATGAACATTTAGGTCATTTTCGTCCTCCCTAGGCTTATTCTTGTCCAATTAGGGTTTTTGACCAATCTTGTGCATCCAATAGGTGTGTTTGTGTCATTGGATGAACATTTAGGTCATTTTCGTCCTCCCAAGGCTTATTCTTGTCTAATTAGGGTTTTTAACCAATCTTGTGCATCTAATAAGTTCATTTGTGTCATTGGATGAACATTTAGGTCATTTTCGTCCTCCCTACGCTTATTTTTGTCCAATTAGGGTTTTTAACCAATCTTGTGCATCCAATAGGTGTGTTTGTGTCATTGGATGAACATTTAGGTCATTTTCGTCCTCCCTAGGCTTATTCTTGTCCAATTAGGGTTTCTAACCAATCTTGTGCATCCAATAAGTTCATTTGTGTCATTGGATGAACATTTAGGTCATTTTCGTCCTCCCTAGGCTTATTCTTATCCAATTAGGGTTTTTAACCAATCTTGTGCATCCAATAGGTGTGTTTGTGTCATTGGATGAACATTTAGGTTATTTTCGTCCTCCCTAGGCTTATTCTTGTCCAATTAGGGTTTTTAACCAATCTTGTGCATCCAATAAGTTCATTTGTGTCATTGGATGAACACTTAGGTCATTTTCGTGCTCCCAAGGCTTATTCTTGTCCAATTAGGGTTTCTAACCAATCTTGTGCATCCAATAGGTGTGTTTGTGTCATTGGATGAACATTTAGGTCATTTTCGTCCTCCCTAGTCTTATTCTTGTCCAATTAGGGTTTTAAGCAATCTTGTGCATCCAATAAGTTCATTTGTGTCATTGGATGAATATTTAGGTCATTTTCATCCTCCCTAGGTATATTCTTGTCCAATTAGGGTTTCTAACCAATCTTGTGCGTCCAATAGGTGTGTTTGTGTCATTGGATGAACATTTAGGTCATTTTCGTCCTCCCTAGTCTTATTCATGTCCAATTAGGGTTTTAAGCAATCTTGTGCATCCAATAAGTTCATTTGTGTCATTGGATGAATAGTTAGGTCATTTCCGTCCTCCCTAGGCTTATTCTTGTCAAATTAGGGTTTCTAACCAATCTTGTGCATCCAATAGGTGTGTTTGTGTCATTGGATGAACATTTAGGTTATTTTCGTCCTCCCTAGTCTTATTCTTGTCCAATTAGGGTTTTAAGCAATCTTGTGCATCCAATAAGTTCATTTGTGTCATTGGATGAATAGTTAGGTCATTTTCATCCTCCCTAGGCTTATTCTTGTCCAATTAGGGTTTTTAACCAATCTTGTGTATCCAATAAGTTCATTTGTGTCATTGGATGAACATTTAGGTCATTTTCGTCCTCCATAGGCTTATTCTTGTCTAATTAGGGTTTTTAACCAATCTTGTGCATCCAATAGGTGTGTTTGTGTCATTGGATGAACATTTAGGTTATTTTCGTCCTCCCTAGTCTTATTCTTGTCCAATTAGGGTTTTAAGCAATCTTGTGCATCCAATAAGTTCATTTGTGTCATTGGATGAATAGTTAGGTCATTTTCGTCCTCTCTAGGCTTATTCATGTCAAATTAGGGTTTCTAACCAATCGTGTGCATCCAATAGGTGTGTTTGTGTCATTGGATGAACATTTAGGTCATTTTCGTCCTCCCTAGGCTTATTCTTGTCCAATTAGGGTTTTTAACCAATCTTGTGCATCCAATAGGTGTGTTTGTGTCATTGGATGAACATTTAGGTCATTTTCGTCCTCCCTAGGCTTATTCTTGTCCAATTAGGGTTTTTAACCAATCTTGTGCATCCAATAAGTTCATTTGTGTCATTGGATGAACATTAATGTCATTTTCGTCCTCCCTAGGCTTATTCTTGTCCAATTAGGGTTTCTAACCAATCTTTTGCATCCAATAGGTGTGTTTGTGTCAGTGGATGAACTTTTAGGTCATTTTCGTCCTCCCTAGGCTTATTCTTGTCCAATTAGGGTTTTTAACCAATCTTGTGCATCCAATAGGTGTGTTTGTGTCATTGGATGAACATTTAGGTCATTTTCGTCCTCCCTAGGCTTATTCTTGTCCAATTAGGGTTTTTAACCAATCTTGTGCATCCAATAGGTGTGTTTGTGTCATTGGATGAACATTTAGGTCATTTTCGTCCTCCCTAGGCTTATTCTTGTCCAATTAGGGTTTCTAACCAATCTTGTGCATCCGATAGATGTGTTTGTGTCATTGGATGAGCATTTAGGTCATTTTCGTCCTCCCTAAGCTTATTCTTGTCCAATTAGGGTTTTTAACCAATCTTGGGCATCCAATAGGTGTGTTTGTGTCATTGGATGAACATTTAGATCATTTTCGTCCTCCCTAGGCTTATTCTTGTCCAATTAGGGTTTTTAACCAATCTTGTGCATCCAATAAGTTTATTTGTGTCATTGGGAGAACATTTAGGTCATTTTCGTCCTCCCTAGGCTTATTCTTGTCCAATTAGGGTTTCTAACCAATCTTGTGCATCCAATAGGTGTGTTTAGTCATTTGATGAACATTTAGGTCATTTTCGTCCTCCCTAGGCTTATTCTTGTCCAATTAGGGTTTCTAACCAATCTTGTGCATCCGATAGGTGTGTTTGTGTCATTGGATGAGCATTTAGGTCATTTTCGTCCTCCCTAGTCTTATTCTTGTCCAATTAGGGTTTCTAACCATTCTTGTGCATCCAATAGGTGTGTTTGTGTCATTGGATGTACATTTAGGTCATTTTCGTCCTCCCTAGTCTTATTCTTGTCCAATTAGGGTTTTAAGCAATCTTTTACACCCAATAAGTTCATTTGTGTCATTGGATGAACATTTAGGTCATTTTCATCCTCCCTAGGCATATTCTTGTCCAATTAGGGTTTCTAACCAATCTTGTGCATCCAATAGGTGTGTTTGTGTCATTGGATGAACATTTAGGTTATTTTCGTCCTCCCTAGGCTTATTCTTGTCAAATTAGGGTTTCTAACCAATCGTGTGCATCCAATAGGTGTGTTTGTGTCATTGGATGAACATTTAGGTCATTTTCGTCCTCCCTAGGCTTATTCTTGTCCAATTAGGGTTTTTAACCAATCTTGTGCATCCAATAGGTGTGTTTGTGTCATTGGATGAACATTTAGGTCATTTTCGTCCTCCCTAGGCTTATTCTTGTCTAATTAGGGTTTTTAACCAATCTTGTGCATCCTATAAGTTCATTTGTGTCATTGGGTGAACATTTAGGTCATTTTCGTCCTCCCTAGGCTTATTCTTGTCCAATTAGGGTTTCTAACGAATGTTGTGCATCCAATAGATGTATTTAGTCATTTGATGAACATTTAGGTCATTTTCGTCCTCCCTAGGCTTATTCTTGTCCAATTAGGGTTTTTAACCAATCTTGTGCATCCAATAAGTTCAATTGTGTCATTGGATGAACATTTAGGTCATTTTCGTCCTCCCTAGGCTTATTCTTGTCCAATTAGGGTTTTTAATCAATCTTGTGCATCCAATAAGTTCTTTTGTGTCATTGGATGAACATTTAGGTCATTTTCGTCCTCCCTATGCTTATTCTTATCCAATTAGGGTTTTTAACCAATTTTGTGCATCCAATAGGTGTGTTTGTGTCATTGGATGAACATTTAGGTCATTTTCGTCCTCCCTAGGCTTATTCTTGTCCAATTAGGGTTTTTAACCAATCTTGTGCATCCAATAAGTTCATTTATGTCATTAGGTGAACACTTAGGTCATTTTCGTCCTCCCTAGGCTTATTCTTGTCCAATTAGGGTTTCTAAACAATCTTGTGCATCCAATAGGTGTGTTTAGTCATTTGATGAACATTTAGGTTATTTTCGTCCTCTCTAGGCTTATTCTTGTCCAATTAGGGTTTTTAACCAATCTTGTGCAACCAATAAGTTCATTTGTGTCATTGGATTAACATTTAGGTCATTTTCGTCCTCCCTAGGCTTATTCTTGTCCAATTAGGGTTTTTAACCAATCTTGTGCATCCAATAGGTGTGTTTGTGTCAATGGATGAACATTTAGGTCATTTTCGTCCTCCCTAGGCTTATTCTTGTCCAATTAGGGTTTCTAACCAATCTTGTGCATCCGATAGATGTGTTTGTGTCATTGGATGAGCATTTAGGTCATTTTCGTCCTCCCTAAGCTTATTCTTGTCCAATTAGGGTTTTTAACCAATCTTGGGCATCCAATAGGTGTGTTTGTGTCATTGGATGAACATTTAGATCATTTTCGTCCTCCCTAGGCTTATTCTTGTCCAATTAGGGTTTTTAACCAATCTTGTGCATCCAATAAGTTTATTTGTGTCATTGGGAGAACATTTAGGTCATTTTCGTCCTCCCTAGGCTTATTCTTGTCCAATTAGGGTTTCTAACCAATCTTGTGCATCCAATAGGTGTGTTTAGTCATTTGATGAACATTTAGGTCATTTTCGTCCTCCCTAGGCTTATTCTTGTCCAATTAGGGTTTCTAACCAATCTTGTGCATCCGATAGGTGTGTTTGTGTCATTGGATGAGCATTTAGGTCATTTTCGTCCTCCCTAGTCTTATTCTTGTCCAATTAGGGTTTCTAACCATTCTTGTGCATCCAATAGGTGTGTTTGTGTCATTGGATGTACATTTAGGTCATTTTCGTCCTCCCTAGTCTTATTCTTGTCCAATTAGGGTTTTAAGCAATCTTTTACACCCAATAAGTTCATTTGTGTCATTGGATGAACATTTAGGTCATTTTCATCCTCCCTAGGCATATTCTTGTCCAATTAGGGTTTCTAACCAATCTTGTGCATCCAATAGGTGTGTTTGTGTCATTGGATGAACATTTAGGTTATTTTCGTCCTCCCTAGTCTTATTCTTGTCCAATTAGGGTTTTAAGCAATCTTGTGCATCCAATAAGTTCATTTGTGTCATTGGATGAACATTTAGGTCATTTTCGTCCTCCCTACGCTTATTCTTGTCCAATTAGGGTTTTTTTACCAATCTTGTGCATCCAATAGGTGTGTTTGTGTCATTGGATGAACATTTAGGTCATTTTCGTCCTCCCTAGGCTTATTTTTGTCCAATTAGGGTTTTTAACCAATCTTGTGAATCCAATAAGTTCAATTGTGTCATTGGATGAACATTTAGGTCATTTTCATCCTCCCTAGGCTTATTCTTGTCCAATTACGGTTTTTAACCAATCTTGTGCATCCAATAAGTTCAATTGTGTCATTGGATGAACATTTAGGTCATTTTCGTCCTCCCTAGGCTTATTCTTGTCCAATTAGGGTTTTTAACCAATCTTGTGCATCCAATAGGTGTGTTTGTGTCATTGGATGAACATTTAGGTCATTTTCGTCCTCCCTAGGCTTATTCTTGTACAATTAGCGTTTTTAACCAATCTTGTGCATCCAATAAGTTCATTTGTGTCATTGGATTAACATTTAGGTCATTTTCGTCCTCCCTAGGCTTATTCTTGTCCAATTAGGGTTTCTAACCAATCTTGTGCATCCAATAGGTGTGTTTGTGTCATTGGATGAACATTTAGGTCATTTTCGTCCTCCCTAGGCTTATTTTTGTCCAATTAGGGTTTTTAACCAATCTTGTGCATCCAATAAGTTCAATTGTGTCATTGGATGAACATTTAGGTCATTTTCGTCCTCCCTAGGCTTATTCTTGTCCAATTACGGTTTTTAACCTATCTTGTGCATCCAATAAGTTCATTTGTGTCATTGGATTAACATTTAGATCATTTTCGTCCTCCCTAGGCTTATTCTTGTCCAATTAGGGTTTTAAGCAATCTTGTGCATCCAATAAGTTCATTTGTGTCATTGGATGAATAGTTAGGTCATTTTCGTCCTCCCTAGGCTTATTCTTGTCAAATTAGGGTTTCTAACCAATCGTGTGCATCCAATAGGTGTGTTTGTGTCATTGGATGAACATTTAGGTCATTTTCGTCCTCCCTAGGCTTATTCTTGTCCAATTAGGGTTTTTAACCAATCTTGTGCATCCAATAGGTGTGTTTGTGTCATTGGATGAACATTTAGGTCATTTTCGTCCTCCCTAGGCTTATTCTTGTCCAATTTGGGTTTCTAACCAATCTTGTGCATCCAATAGGTGTGTTTGTGTCAATGGATGAACATTTAGGTCATTTTCGTCCTACCTAGGCTTATTCTTGTCCAATTAGGGTTTTTAACCAATCTTGTGCATCCAATAAGTTCATTTGTGTCATTGGGTGAACATTTAGGTCATTTTCGTCTTCCCTAGGCTTATTCTTGTCCAATTAGGGTTTTTAACCAATCTTGTGCATCCAATATGTTCATTTGCGTCATTGGATGAACATTTAGGTCATTTTCGACGTCCCTAGGCTTATTCTTGTCCAATTAGGGTTTCTAAACAATCTTGTGCATCCAATAGGTGTGTTTGTGTCTTTGGATGAACATTTAGGTCATTTTTGTCCTCCCTAGGCTTATTCTTGTCCAATTAGGGTTTTTAACCAATCTTGTGCATCCAATAAATTCATTTGTGTCATTGGATTAACATTTAGGTCATTTTCGTCCTCCCTAGGCTTATTCTTGTCCAATTAGGGTTTTTAACCAATCTTGTGCATCCAATAGGTGTGTTTGTGTCATTAGATGAACATTTAGGTCATTTTCGTCCTCCCTAGTCTTATTTTTGTCCAATTAGGGTTTTTAACCAATCTTTTGCATCCAATAAGTTCATTTGTGTCATTGGATTAACATTTAGGTCATTTTCGTCCTTCCTAGGCTTATTCTTGTCCAATTAGGGTTTCTAACCAATCTTGTGCATCCAATAGGTGTGTTTGTGTCATTGGATGAATATTTAGGTCATTTTCGTCCTCCCTAGGCTTATTCTTGTCCAATTAGGGTTTTTAACCAATCTTGTGCATCCAATAAGTTCAATTGTGTCATTGGATGAACATTTAGGTCATTTTCGTCCTCCCTAGGCTTATTCTTGTCCAATTAGGGTTTTTAATCAATCTTGTGCATCCAATAAGTTCATTTGTGTCATTGGATGAACATTTAGGTCATTTTCGTCCTCCCTAGGCTTATTCTTGTTCAATTAGGGTTTCTAACCTATCTTGTGCATCCAATAGGTGTGTTTGTGTCATAAAATGAACATTTAGGTCATTTTCATCCTCCCTAGGCTTATTGTTGTCCAATTAGGGTTTTTAACCAATCTTGTGCATCCAATAGGTGTGTTTGTGTCATTGGATGAACATTTAGGTCATTTTCGTCCTCCCTAGTCTTATTCTTGTCTAATTAGGGTTTTAAGCAATCTTGTGCATCCAATAAGTTCATTTGTGTCATTGGATGAATAGTTAGGTCATTTTCGTCCTCCCTAGGCTTATTCTTGTCAAATTAGGGTTTCTAACCAATCGTGTGCATCCAATAGGTGTGTTTGTGTCGTTGGATGAACATTTAGGTCATTTTCGTCCTCCCTAGGCTTATTCTTGTCCAATTAGGGTTTTTAACCAATCTTGTGCATCCAATAGGTGTGTTTGTGTCATTGGATGAACATTTAGGTCATTTTCGTCCTCCCAAGTCTTATTCTTGTCCTATTAGGGTTTTAAGCCAATCTTGTGCACCCAATAGGTGCGTTTGTGTCATTGGATGAACATTTAGGTCATTTTCGTCCTCCCTAGGCTTATTGTTGTTCAATTAGGGTTTTTAACCAATCTTGTGCATCCAATAAGTTCATTTGTATCATTGGATGAACATTTAGGTCATTTTCGTCCTCCCTAGGCTTATTCTTGTCCAATTAGGGTTTTTAACCAATCTTGTGCATCCAATAGGTGTGTTTGTGTCATTGGATGAACATTTAGGTCATTTTCGTCCTCCCTAGGCTTATTCTTGTCCAATTAGGGTTTTTAACCGATCTTGTGCATCCAATAGGTGTGTTTGTGTCATTGGATGAACATTTAGGTCATTTTCATCCTCCCTAGGCTTATTCTTGTCCAATTAGGGTTTCTAACCAATGTTGTGCATCCAATAAGTTCATTTGTGTCATTGGATGAACATTTAGGTCATTTTCGTCCTCCCTAGGCTTATTCTTGTCCAATTAGGGTTTTTAACCAATCTTGTGCATCCAATAGGTGTGTTTGTGTCATTGGATGAACATTTAGGTCATTTTCGTCCTCCCTAGGCTTATTCTTGTCCAATTAGGGTTTCTAACCAATCTTGTGCATCCAATAAGTTCATTTGTGTCATTGGATGAACATTTAGTTCATTTTCGTCCTCCCTGGGCTTATTCTTGTCCAATTAGGGTTTTTAAGCAATCTTGTGCATCCAATAAGTTCATTTGTGTCATTGGATGAACATTTACGTCATTTTCGTCCTCCCTAGGCTTATTCTTGTCCAATTAGGGTTTTTAACCAATCTTGTGCATCCAATAGGTGTGATTGTGTCATTGGATGAACATTTAGGTCATTTTCGTCCTCCCTAGGCTTATTCTTGTCCAATTAGGGTTTTTAACCAATCTTGTGCATCCAATAGGTGTGTTTGTGTCATTGGATGAACATTTAGGTCATTTTCGTCCTCCCTAGGCTTATTCTTGTGGAATTAGGGTTTCTAACCAATCTTTTGCATCCAATAGGTGTATTTGTTTCATTGGATAAACATTTAGGTCATTTTCGTCCTCCCTAGGCTTATTCTTGTCCAATTAGGGTTTTTAAGCAATCTTGTGCATCCAATAAGTTCATTTGTGTCATTGGATGAACATTTAGGTCATTTTCGTCCTCCCTAGGCTTATTCTTGTCCAATTAGGGTTTCTAACCAATCTTGTGCATCCAATAAGTTCATTTGTGTCATTTGATGAACATTTAGGTCATTTTCGTCCTCCCTAGGCTTATTCTTGTTCAATTAGGGTTTCTAACCAATCTTGTGCATCCAATAGGTGTGTTTGTGTCATTGAATAAACATTTAGGTCATTTTCGTCCTCCCTAGTCTTATTCTTGTCCAATTAGGGTTTTAAGCAATCTTGTGCATCCAATAAGTTCATTTGTGTCATTGGATGAACATTTAGGTCATTTTCGTCCTCCCTAGGCTTATTCTTGTCCAATAAGGGTTTTTAAGCAATCTTGTGCATCCAATAAGTTCATTTGTGTCATTGGATGAACATTTAGGTCATTTTCGTCCTCCCTAGGCTTATTCTTGTCCAATTAGGGTTTCTAACCAATCTTGTGCATCCAATAAGTTCATTTGTGTCATTGGATGAACATTTAGGTCATTTTCATCCTCCCTAGGCTTATTCTTGTCCAATTAGGGTTTTTAACCAATCTTGTATATCCAATAGGTGTGTTTGTATCATTGGATGAACATTTAGGTCATTTTCGTCTTCCCTAGGCTTATTCTTGTCCAATTAGGGTTTCTAACCAATCTTGTGCATCCAATAGGTGTGTTTGTGTCATTGGATGAACATTTAGGTCATTTTCGTCCTCCCTAGGCTTATTTTTGTCCAATTAGGGTTTTTAACCAATCTTGTGAATCCAATAAGTTCAATTGTGTCATTGGATGAACATTTAGGTCATTTTCATCCTCCCTAGGCTTATTCTTGTCCAATTACGGTTTTTAACCAATCTTGTGCATCCAATAAGTTCAATTGTGTCATTGGATGAACATTTAGGTCATTTTGGTCCTCCCTAGGCTTACTCTTGTCCAATTAGGGTTTCTAAACAATCTTGTGCATCCAATAGGTGTGTTTGTGTCATTGGATGAACATTTAGGTCATTTTCGTCCTCCATAGGCTTATTCTTGTCCAATTAGGGTTTTTAACCAATCTTGTGCATCCAATAGGTGTGTTTGTGTCGTTGGATGAACATTTAGGTCATTTTCGTCCTCCCTAGGCTTATTCTTGTCCAATTAGGGTTTCTAACCAATCTTGTGCATCCAATAGGTGTGTTTGTGTCATTGGATGAACATTTAGGTCATATTCGTCCTCCTTATGCTTATTCTTGTCCAATTAGGGTTTTTAACCAATCTTGTGCATCCAATAGGTGTGTTTGTGTCAATGGATGAACATTTAGGTCATTTTCGTCCTCCCTAGGCTTATTCTTGTCCAATTAGGGTTTTTAACCAATCTTGTGCATCCAATAAGTTCATTTGTGTCATTGGGTGAACATTTAGGTCATTTTCGTGCTCCCTAGGCTTATTCTTGTCCAATTAGGGTTTCTAACCAATCTTGTGCATCCAATAGGTGTGTTTAGTCATTTGATGAACATTTAGGTCATTTTCGTCCTCCCTAGGCTTATTCTTGTCCAATTAGGGTTTCTAACCAATCTAGTGCATCCAATAGGTGTGTTTGTGTCATTAGATGAACATTTAGGTTATTTTCGTCCTCCCTAGGCTTATTCTTGTCCAATTAGGGTTTTTAACCAATCTTGTGCATCCAATAAGTTCATTTGTGTCATTGGATGAACATTTAGGTCATTTTCATTCTCCCTAGGCTTATTCTTGTCCAATTAGGGTTTTTAACCAATCTTGTGCATCCAATAAGTTCATTTGTGTCATTGGATTAACAATTAGGTCATTTTTGTCCTCCCTAGGCTTATTCTTGTCCAATTAGGGTTTTTAACCAATCTTGTGCATCCAATAGGTGTGTTTGTGTCATTGGATGAACATTTAGGTCATTTTCATCCTCCCTAGGCTTATTCTTGTCCAATTAGGGTTTCTAACCAATCTTGTGCATCCAATAGGTGTGTTTGTGTCATTGGATGAACATTTAGGTCATTTTCATCCTCCCTAGGCTTATTCTTGTACAATTAGGGTTTTAAGCAATCTTGTGCAATTAATAAGTTCATTTGTGTCATTGGATTAACATTTAGGTCATTTTCGTCCTCCCTAGGCTAATTCTTGTCCAATTAGGGTTTTTAACCAATCATGTGCATCCAATAAGTTCATTCGTGTCATTGGATGAACATTTAGGTCATTTTCGTCCTCCCTAGGCTTATTCTTGTCCAATTAGGGTTTCTAACCAATCTTGTGCATCCAATAAGTTCATTTGTGTCATTGGATGAACATTTAGGTCATTTTCGTCATCCCTATGCTTATTCTTGTCCAATTAGGGTTTTTAACCAATCTTGTGCATCCAATAAGTTCATTTGTGTCATTGGATGAACATTTAGGTCATTTTCGTCCTCCCTAGGCTTATTCTTGTCCAATTAGGGTTTCTAACCAATCTTGTGCATCCAATAAGTTCATTTGTGTCATTGGATGAACATTTAGGTCATTTTCGTCCTCCCTAGGCTTATTCTTGTCCAATTAGGATTTTTAACCAATCTTGTGCATCCAATAAGTTCATTTGTGTCATTGGATAAACATTTAGGTCATTTTCGTCCACCCAAGGCTTATTCTTGTCCAATTAGGGTTTTTAACCAATCTTGTGCATCCAATAGGTGTGTTTGTGTCATTGGATGAACATTTAGGTCATTTTCGTCCTCCCTAGGCTTATTCTTGTCCAATTAGGGTTTCTAACCAATCTTGTGCATCCCATAGGTGTATTTGTGTCATTGGATGAACATTTAGGTCATTTTCGTCCTCCCTAGGCTTATTCTTGTCCAATTAGGGTTTTTAACCAATCTTGTGCATCCAATAGGTGTGTTTGTGTCATTGGATGAACATTTAGGTCATTTTCGTCCTCCCTAGGCTTATTCTTGTCCAATTAGGGTTTCTAAACAATCTTGTGTATCCAATAGGTGTGTTTGTGTCATTGGATGAACATTTAGGTCATTTTCGTCATCCCTAGGCTTATTCTTGTCCAATTAGGGTTTTTAACCAATCTTGTGCATCCAATAAGTTCGTTTGTGTCATTGGATTAACATTTAGGTCATTTTCGTCCTCCCTAGGCTTATTCTTGTCCAATTAGGGTTTTTAACCAATCTTGTGCATCCAATAGGTGTGTTTGTGTCATTGGATGAACATTTAGGTCATTTTCGTCCTCCCTAGGCTTATTCTTGTCCAATTAGGGTTTTTAACAAATCTTATGCATCCAATATGTTCATTTGTGTCATTGGATGAACATTTAGGTCATTTTCGTCCTCCCTAGGCTTATTCTTGTCCAATTAAGGTTTCTAAACAATCTTGTGCATCCAATAGGTGTGTTTGTGTCATTGGATGAACATTTAGGTCATTTTCATCCTCCCTATGCTTATTCTTGTACAATTAGGGTTTTTAACCAATCTTGTGCATTCAATAGGTGTGTTTGTGTCATTGGATGAACATTTCGGTCATTTTCGTCCTCCCAAGGCTTATTCTTGTCCAATTAGGGTTTTTAACCAATCTTGTGCGTCCAATAAGTTCATTTGTGTCATTGGATGAACATTTAGGTCATTTTCGTCCTCCCTAGGCTTATTCTTGTCCAGTTAGGGTTTTTAACCAATCTTGTGCATCCAATAAGTTCATTTGTGTCATTGGATTAACAATTAGGTCATTTTCGTCCTCCCTAGGCTTATTCTTTTCCAGTTAGGGTTTTTAACCAATCTTGTGCATCCAATAGGTGTGTTTGTGTCATTGGATGAACATTTAGGTCATTTTCATCCTCCCTAGGCTTATTCTTGTCCAATTAGGGTTTCTAACCAATCTTGTGCATCCAATAGGTGTGTTTAGTCATTCGGTGAACATTTAGGTCATTTTCGTCCTCCCTAGGCTTATTCTTGTCCAATTAGGGTTTCTAAACAATCTTGTGCATTCAATAGGTGTGTTTGTGTCATTGGATGAACATTTAGGTCATTTTCGTCCTCCCAAGGCTTATTCTTGTCCAATTAGGGTTTCTAAACAATCTTGTGCATTCAATAGGTGTGTTTGTGTCATTGGATGAACATTTAGGTCATTTTCGTCCTCCCTAGGCTTATTCTTGTCCAATTAGGGTTTCTAAACAATCTTGTGCATCCAATAGGTATGTTTGTGTCATTGGATGAACATTTAGGTCATTTTCGTCCTCCCTAAGCTTATTCTTGTCCAATTAGGGTTTCTAAACAATCTTGTGCATTCAATAGGTGTGTTTGTGTCATTGGATGAACATTTAGGTCATTTTCGTCCTCCCTAGGCTTATTCTTGTCCAATTAGGGTTTCTAACCAATCTTGTTCATCCAATCGGTGTGTTTGTGTCATTGGATGAACATTTAGGTCATTTTCGTCCTCCCTAGGCTTATTCTTGTCCAATTAGTGTTTTTAACCAATCTTATGCATCCAATAAGTTCATTTGTGTCATTGGATTAACATTTAGGTCATTTTCGTCCTCCCTAGGCTTATTCTTGTCCAATTAGGGTTTCTAACCAATCTTGTGCATCCAATAGGTGTGTTTAGTCATTTGATGAACATTTAGGTCATTTTCGTCCTCCCTAGGCTTATTCTTGTCCAATTAGGGTTTCTAACCAATCTAGTGCATCCAATAGTTGTGTTTGTGTCATTGGATGAACATTTAGGTCATTTTCGTCCTCCCTAGGCTTATTCTTGTCCAATTAGGATTTTTAACCAATCTTGTGCATCCATTAAGTTCATTTGAGTCATTGGATGAACATTTAGGTCATTTTCGTCCTCCCTAGGCTTATTCTTGTCCAATTAGGGTTTTTAACCAATCTTGTGCATCCAATAGGTGTGTTTGTGTCATTGGATGAACATTTAGGTCATTTTCGTCCTCCCTAGGCTTATTCTTGTCCAATTAGGGTTTCTAACCAATCTTGTGCATCCCATAGGTGTATTTGTGTCATTGGATGAACATTTAGGTCATTTTCGTCCTCCCTAGGCTTATTCTTGTCCAATTAGGGTTTTTAACCAATCTTGTGCATCCAATAGGTGTGTTTGTGTCATTGGATGAACATTTAGGTCATTTTCGTCCTCCCTAGGCTTATTCTTGTCAAATTAGGGTTTCAAACCAATCTTTTGCATCCAATAGGTGTATTTGTGTCATTGGATGAACAATTAGGTCATTTTCGTGCTCCCTAGGCTTATTCTTGTCCAATTAGGGTTTTTAAGCAATCTTGTGCATCCAATAAGTTCATTTGTGTCATTGGATGAACATTTAGGTCATTTTCGTCCTCCCTAGGCTTATTCTTGTCCAATTAGGGTTTTTAACCAATCTTGTGCATCCAATAGGTGTGTTTGTGTCATTGGATGAACATTTAGGTCATTTTCGTCCTCCCTAGGCTTATTCTTGTCTAATTAGGGTTTTTACGCAATCTTGTGCATCCAGTAAGTTCATTTGTGTCATTGGATGAACATTTAGGTCATTTTCGTCCTCCCTAGGCTTATTCTTGTCCAATTAGGGTTTTTAACCAATCTTGTGCATCCAATAGGTGTGTTTGTGTCATTGGATGATCAATTAGGTTATTTTCGTCCTTCCTAGGCTTATTCTTTTCCAATTAGGGTTTTTAACCAATCTTGTGCATCCAATAAGTTCATTTGTGTCATCGGATTAACATTTAGGTCATTTTCGTCCTCCCTAGGCATATTCTTGTCCAATTAGGGTTTTTAACCAATCTTGTGCATCCAATAGGTGTGTTTGTGTCATTGGATGATCAATTAGGTCATTTTCGTCCTCCCTAGGCTTATTCTTGTCCAATTAGGGTTTTTAACCAATCTTGTGCATCCAATAACTTTGTTTGTGTCATTGGATGATCAAATAGGTCATTTTCCACCTCCCTAGGCATATTGTTGTCCAATTAGGGTTTTTAACAAATCTTGTGCATCCAATAGGTGTGTTTGTGTCATTGGATGATCAATTAGGTCATTTTCGTCCTCCCTAGGCATTTTCTTGTCCAATTAGGGTTTTTAACCGATCTTGTGCATCCAATAGGTGTGTTTGTGTCATTGGATGATCAATTAGGTCATTTTCGTCCTCCCTAGGCATATTCTTGTCCAATTAGGGTTTTTAACCAATCTTGTGCATCCAATAGGTGTATTTGTGTCATTGGATGAACATTTAGGTCATTTTCGTCCTCCCTAGGCTTATTCTTTTCCAATTAGGGTTTTTAACCAATCTTGTGCATCCAATAAGTTCATTTGTGTCATTGGATGAACATTTAGGTTATTTTCGTCCTCCCTAGACTTATTCATGTCCAATTAGGGTTTTTAACCAATCTTGTGCATCCAATAAGTTCATTTGTGTCATTGGATTAACATTTAGGTCATTTTCGTCCTCCCTAGGCTTATTCTTGTCCAATTAGGGTTTCTAAACAATCTTGTGCATCCAATAGGTGTGTTTGTGTCATTGGATGAACATTTAGGTCATTTTCGTCCTCCCTAGGCTTATTCTTGTCCAATTAGGGTTTTTAACCAATCTTGTGCATCCAATAAGTTCATTTGTGTCATTGGATGAACAATTAGGTCATTTTCGTCCACCCTAAACTTATTCTTGTCCAATAAGGGTTTTTAACCAATCTTATGCATCCAATAAGTTCATTTGTGTCATTGGATGAACATTTAGGTCATTTTCGTCTTCCCTAGGCTTATTCTTGTCCAATTAGGGTTTTTAACCAATCTTGTGCATCCAATAAGTTCATTTGTGTCATTGGATGAACATTTAGGTTATTTTCGTCCTCCCTAGGCTTATTCTTGTCCAATTAGGGTTTTTAACCAATCTTGTGCATCCAATAAGTTCATTTGTGTCATTGGATTAACATTTAGGTCATTTTCGTCCTTCCTAGGCTTATTCTTGTCCAATTAGGGTTTCTAACCAACCTTGTGCATCCAATAGGTGTGTTTGTGTCATTGGATGAACATTTAGGTCATTTTCGTCCTCCCTAGGCTTATTCTTGTCCAATTAGGGTTTCTAAACAATCTTGTGCATCCAATAGGTGTGTTTGTGTCATTGGATGAACATTTAGGTCATTTTCGTCCTCCCTAGGCTTATTCTTGTCCAATTAGGGTTTTTAACCAATGTTGTGCATCCAATAAGTTCATTTGTGTCATTGGGTGAACATTTAGGTCATTTTCGTCCTCCCTAGGCTTATTCTTGTCCAATTAGGGTTTCTAACCAATCTTGTGCATCCAATAGGTGTGTTTAGTCATTTGATGAAAACATTTAGGTCATTTTCGTCCTCCCTAGGCTTATTCTTGTCCAATTAGGGTTTTTAACCAGTCTTGTGCATCCAATAAGTTCATTTGTGTCATTGGATGAACATTTAGGTCATTTTCGTCCTCCCTAGGCTTATTCTTGTCCAATTAGGGTTTTTAACCAATCTTGTGCATCCAATAGGTGTGTTTGTGTCATTGGATGAACATTTAGGTCATTTTCGTCCTCCCTAGGCTTATTCTTGTCCAATTAGGGTTTTTAACCAATCTTGTGCATCCAATAAGTTCATTTGTGTCATTGGGTGAACATTTAGGTCATTTTCGTCCTCCCTAGGCTTATTCTTGTCCAATTAGGGTTTCTAACCAATCTTGTGCATCCAATAGGTGTGTTTAGTTATTTGATGAACATTTAGGTCATTTTTGTCCTCCCTAGGCTTATTCTTGTCCAATTAGGGTTTTTAACCAATCTTTTGTATCCAATATGTTCATTTGTGTCATTGGATGAACATTTAGGTCATTTTCGTCCTCCCTAGGCTTATTCTTGTCCAATTAGGGTTTTTAACCAATCTTGTGCATCCAATAGGTGTGTTTGTGTCATTGGATGAACATTTAGGTCATTTTCGTCCTCCCTAGGCTTATTCTTGTCCAATTAGGGTTTTTAACCAATCTTGTGCATCCAATAAGTTCATTTGTGTCATTGGGTGAACATTTAGGTCATTTTCGTGCTCCCTAGGCTTATTCTTGTCCAATTAGGGTTTCTAACCCATCTTGTGCATCCAATAGGTGTGTTTAGTCATTTGATGAACATTTAGGTTATTTTCGTCCTCCCTAGGCTTATTCTTGTCCAATTAGGGTTTTTAACCAATCTTGTGCATCCAATAGGTGTGTTTGTGTCATTGGATGAACATTTAGGTCATTTTCGTCCTCCCTAGTCTTATTCTTGTCTAATTAGGGTTTTAAGCAATCTTGTGCATCCAATAAGTTCATTTGTGTCGTTGGATAAATAGTTAGGTCATTTTCGTCCTCCCTAGGCTTATTCTTGTCAAATTAGGGTTTCTAACCAATCTTGTGCATCCAATAGGTTTGTTTCTGTTATTGGATGAACATTTAGGTCATTTTCGTCCTCCTTAGTCTTATTCTTGTCCAATCAGGGTTTTAAGCAATCTTGTGCATCCAATAAGTTCATTTGTGTCATTGGATGAATAGTTAGGGTATTTTCGTCCTCCCTAGGCTTATTCTTGTCAAATTAGGGTTTCTAACCAATCGTGTGCATCCAATAGGTGTGTTTGTGTCATTGGATGAACATTTAGGTCATTTTCGTCCTCCCTAGGCTTATTCTTGTCCAATTAGGGTTTTTAACCAATCTTGTGCATCCAATAGATGTGTTTGTGTCATTGGATGAACATTTAGGTCATTTTCGTTCTCCCTAGGCTTATTCTTGTCCAATTTGGGTTTCTAACCAATCTTGTGCATTCAATAGGTGTGTTTGTGTCATTGGATGAACATTTACGTCAATTTCGTCCTCCCTAGGCTTATTCTTGTCCAATTAGGGTTTCTAACCAATCTTGTGCATCCAATAGGTGTGTTTGTGTCATTGGATGAACATTTAGGTCATTTTCGTCCTTCCTAGGCTTATTCTTGTCCAATTAGGGTTTCTAACAAATCTTGTGCATCAAATAGGTGAGTTTGTGTCATTGGAGGAACATTTAGGTCATTTTCGTCCTCCCTAGGCTTATTCTTGTCCAATTAGGGTTTTTAACCAATCTTGTGCATCCAATAAGTTCATTTGTGTCATTGGATGAACATTTAGGTTATTTTCGTCCTCCCTAGGCTTATTCTTGTCCAATTAGGGTTTTTAACCAATCTTGTGCATCCAATAAGTTCATTTGTGTCATGGGATTAACATTTAGGTCATTTTCGTCCTTCCTAGGCTTATTCTTGTCCAATTAGGGTTTCTAACCAATCTTGTGCATTCAAAAGGTGTGTTTGTGTCATTGGATGAACATTTAGGTCATTTTCGTCCTCCCTAGGCTTATTCTTGTCCAATTAGGGTTTTTAACCAATCTTGTGCATCCAATAAGTTCATTTGTGTCATTGGATTAACATTTAGGTCATTTTCGTCCTACCTAGGCTTATTCTTGTCCAATTAGGGTTTCTAACCAATCTTGTGCAACCAATAGGTGTGTTTGTGTCATTGGATGAACATTTAGGTCATTTTCGTCATCCCTATGCTTATTCTTTTCCAATTAGGGTTTTTAACCAATCTTGTGCATCCAATAAGTTCATTTGTGTCATTGGATGAACATTTAGGTCATTTTCGTCCTCCCAAGGCTTATTCTTGTCCAATTAGGGTTTCTAACCAATCTTGTGCATCCAATAGGTGTGTTTGTGTCATTGGATGAACATTTAGGTCATTTTCGTCCTCCCTAGTCTTATTCTTGTCCAATTAGGGTTTTAAGCAATCTTGTGCATCCAATAAGTTCATTTGTGTCATTGGATTTATATTTAGGTCATTTTCATCCTCCCTAGGCTTATTCTTGTCCAATTAGGGTTTCTAACCAATCTTGTGCATCCAATAGGTGTGTTTGTGTCATTGGATGAACATTTAGGTCATTTTCGTCCTCCCTAGGCTTATTCTTGTCCAATTAGGGTTTTTAACCAATCTTGTGCATCCAATAAGTTCATTTGTGTCATTGGATTAACATTTAGGTCAATTTCGTCCTTCCTAGGCTTATTCTTGTCCAATTAGGGTTTCTAACAAATCTTGTGCATCCAATAGGTGTTTTTGTGTCATTGGATGAACATTTAGGTCATTTTCGTCCTCCCTAGGCTTATTCTTGTCCAATTACGGTTTTTAACCAATCTTGTGCATCCAATAAGTTCATTTGTGTCATTGGATTAACATTTAGGTCATTTTCGTCCTTCCTAGGCTTATTCTTGTCCAATTAGGGTTTCTAACCAATCTTGTGCATCCAATAGGTGTGTTTGTGTCATTGGATGAACATTTAGGTCATTTTCGTCCTCCCTAGTCTTATTCTTGTCCAATTAGGGTTTTAAGCAATCTTGTGCATCCAATAAGTTCATTTGTCTCATTGGATGAATAGTTAGGTCATTTTCGTCGTCCCTAGTCTTATTCTTGTCCAATTAGGGTTTTAAGCAATCTTGTGCATCCAATAAGTTCATTTGTGTCATTGGATGAACATTTAGGTCATTTTCGTCTTCCCAATGCTTATTCTTGTCCAATTAGGGTTTTTAACCAATCTTGTGCATCCAATAGGTGTGTTTGTGTCATTGGATGAACATTTGGGTCATTTTCGTCCTCCCTAGGCTTATTCTTGTCCAATTAGGGTTTTTAACCAATCTTGTGCATCCAAAAAGTTCATTTGTGTCATTGGATTAACATTTAGGTCATTTTCGTCCTTCCTAGGCTTATTCTTGTCCAATTAGGGTTTCTAACCAATCTTGTGCATCCAATAGGTGTGTTTGTGTCATTGGATGAACATTTAGGTCATTTTCGTCCTCCCTAGGCTTATTCTTGTCCAATTAGAGTTTTTAACCAATCTTGTGCATCCAATAAGTTCATTTGGGACATTGGATTAACATTTAGGTCATTTTCGTCCTTCCTAGGCTTATTCTTGTCCAATTAGGGTTTCTAACCAATCTTGTGCATCCAATAGGTGTGTTTGTGTCATTGGATGAACATTTAGGTCATTTTCGTCCTCCCTAGGCTTATTCTTGTCCAATTAGGGTTTTTAACCAATCTTGTGCAACCAATAAATTCATTTGTGTCATTGGATGAACATTTAGGTCATTTTCGTCCTCCCAAGGCTTATTCTTGTCCAATTAGGGTTTCTAACCAATCTTGTGCATCCAATAGGTGTGTTTGTGTCATTGGATGAACATTTAGGTCATTTTGGTCCTCCCTAGGCTTATTCTTGTCCAATTAGGGTTTTTAACCAATCTTGTGCATCCAATAAGTTCATTTGTGTCATTGGATGAACATTTAGGTCATTTTCGTCCTTCCTAGGTTTATTCTTGTCCAATTATGGTTTTTAACCAATCTTGTGCATCCAATAATTTCATTTGTGTCATTGGATGAACATTTAGGTCATTTTCGTCCTCCCTAGGCTTATTCTTGTCCAATTAGGGTTTTTAACCAATCTTGTGCATCCAATAGGTGTGTTTGTGTCATTGGATGAACATTTAGGTCATTTTCGTCCTCCCTAGGCTTATTCTTGTCCAATTAGGGTTTCTAACCAATCTTGTGCATCCAATAAGTTCATTTGTGTCATTGGATGAACATTTAGTTCATTTTCGTCCTCCCTGGGCTTATTCTTGTCCAATTAGGGTTTTTAAGCAATCTTGTGCATCCAATAAGTTCATTTGTGTCATTGGATGAACATTTACGTCATTTTCGTCCTCCCTAGGCTTATTCTTGTCCAATTAGGGTTTTTAACCAATCTTGTGCATCCAATAGGTGTGATTGTGTCATTGGATGAACATTTAGGTCATTTTCGTCCTCCCTAGGCTTATTCTTGTCCAATTAGGGTTTTTAACCAATCTTGTGCATCCAATAGGTGTGTTTGTGTCATTGGATGAACATTTAGGTCATTTTCGTCCTCCCTAGGCTTATTCTTGTCCAATTAGGGTTTCTTACCAATCTTATGCATCCAATAGGTGTGTTTGTGTCATTGGATGAACATTTAGGTCATTTTCGTCCTCCCTAGGCTTATTCTTGTCCAATTAGGGTTTTTAAGCAATCTTGTGCATCCAATAAGTTCATTTGTGTCATTGGATGAACATTTAGGTCATTTTCGTCCGCCCTAGGCTTATTCTTGTCCAATTAGGGTTTTTAACCAATCTTGTGCATCCAATAAGTTCATTTGTGTCATTGGATGAACATTTAGGTGATTTTCGTCCTCCCTAGGCTTATTCTTGTCCAGTTAGGGTTTTTAACCAATCTTGTGCATCCAATAGGTGTGTTTGTGTCATCAGATGAACATTTAGGTCATTTTCGTCCTCCCTAGGCTTATTCTTGTCCAATTAGGGTTTTTAACCAATCTTGTGCATCCAATAGGTGTGTTTGTGTCATTGGATGAACATTTAGGTCATTTTCGTCCTCCCTAGGCTTATTCTTGTCCAATTAGGGTTTTTAAGCAATCTTGTGCATCCAATAAGTTCATTTGTGTCATTGGATGAACATTTAGGTCATTTTCGTCCTTCCTAGGCTTATTCTTGTCCAATTAAGGTTTTTAACCAATCTTGTGCATCCAATAGGTGTGCTTGTGTCATTGGATGAACATTTAGGTCATTTTCGTCCTCCCTAGGCTTATTCTTGTCCAATTAGGGTTTCTAACCAATCTTGTGCATCCAATAGGTGTGTTTAGTCATTTGATGAACATTTAGGTTATTTTCGTCCTCCCTAGGCTTATTCTTGTCCAATAAGGGTTTTTAACCAATCTTGTGCATCCAATAAGTTCATTTGTGTCATTGGATTAACATTTAGGTCATTTTCGTCATTCATAGGCTTATTCTTGTCCAATTAGGGTTTCTAACCAATCTTGTGCATCCAATAGGTGTGTTTGTGTCATTGGATGAACATTTAGGTAATTTTCGTCCTCCCTAGGCTTATTATTGTCCAATTAGGGTTTTTAACCAATCTTGTGCATCCAATAAGTTCATTTGTGTCATTGGATGAACATTTAGGTCATTTTCGTCCTCCCAAGGCTTATTCTTGTCCAATTAGGGTTTCTAACCAATCTTGTGCATCCAATAGGTGTGTTTGTGTCATTGGATGAACATTTAGGTCATTTTCGTCCTCCCAAGGCTTATTCTTGTCCAATTAGAGTTTTTAACCAATCTTGTGCATCCAATAAGTTCATTTGTGTCATTGGGTGAACATTTAGGTCCTTTTCGTCCTCTCTAGGCTTATTCTTGTCCAATTAGGGTTTCTAACCAATCTTGTGCATCCAATAGGTGTATTTAGTCATTTGATGAACATTTAGGTTATTTTCGTCCTCCCTAGGCTTATTCTTGTCCAATTAGGGTTTTTAACCAATCTTGTGCATCCAATAAGTTCATTTGTGTCATTGGATTAACATTTAGGTCATTTTCGTCCTCACTAGGCTTATTCTTGTCCAATTAGGGTTTCTAACCAATCTTGTGAATCCAATAGGTGCGTTTGTGTCATTGGATGAACATTTAGGTCATTTTCATCCTCCCTAGTCTTATTCTTGTCCAATTAGGGTTTTTAACCAATCTTGTGCATCCAATATGTTCATTTGTGTCATTAGACGAACATTTAGGTCATTTTCGTCCATCCTAGGCTTATTTTTGTCCAATTAGGGTTTTTAACCAATCTTGTGCATCCAATAGGTGTGTTTGTGTCATTGGATGAACATTTAGGTTATTTTCGTCCTCCCTAGGCTTATTCTTGTCCAATTAGGGTTTTTAACCAATCTTGTGCATCCAATAGGTGTGTTTGTGTCATTGGATGAACATTTAGGTCATTTTCGTCCTCCCTAGTCTTATTTTTGTCCAATTAGGGTTTTTAACCAATCTTGTGCATCCAATAAGTTCATTTGTGTCATTGGATTAACATTTAGGTCATTTTCGTCCTTCCTAGGCTTATTCTTGTCCAATTAGGGTTTCTAACCAACCTTGTGCATCCAATAGGTGTGTTTGTGTCATTGGATGAACATTTAGGTCATTTTCGTCCTCCCTAGGCTTATTCTTGTCCAATTAGGGTTTTTAACCAATCTTGTGCATCCAATAAGTTCATTTGTGTCATTGGATTAACATTTAGGTCATTTTCGTCCTTCCTAGTCTTATTCTTGTCCAATTAGGGTTTCTAACCAATCTTGTGCATCCAATAAGTTCATTTGTGTCGTTGGATGAATAGTTAGGTCATTTTCGTCCTCCCTAGGCTTATTCTTGTCCAATTAGGGTTTCTAACCAATCTTGTGCATCCAATAGGTGTGTTTGTGTCGTTGGATGAACATTTAGGTCATTTTCGTCCTCCCTAGTCTTATTCTTGTCCAATTAGGGTTTTAAGCAATCTTGTGCATCCAATAAGTTCATTTGTGTCATTGGATGAATATTTAGGTCATTTTCATCCTCCCTAGGCTTATTCTTGTCCAATTAGGGTTTTTAACCAATCATGTGCATCCAATAATTTCAATTGTGTCATTGGATGAACATTTAGGTCATTTTCGTCCTCCCTAGACTTATTCTTGTCCAATTAGGGTTTCTAACCAATCTTGTGCATCCAATAAGTTCATTTGTGTCGTTGGATGATTAGTTAGGTCATTTTCATCCTCCCTAGGCTTATTCTTGTCAAATTAGTGTTTTTAACCAATCGTGTGCATCCAATAGGTGTGTTTGAGTCATTGAATGAACATTTAAGTCATTTTCGTCCTCCCTAGGCTTATTCTTGTCCAATTATGGTTTTTAACCAATCTTGTGCATCCAATAAGTTCATTTGTGTCATTGGGTGAACATTTAGGTCATTTTCGTCCTCCCTAGGCTTATTCTTGTCCAATTAGGGTTTCTAACCCATCTTGTGCATCCAATAGGTGTGTTTGTGTCATTGGATGAACATTTAGGTTATTTTCGTCCTCCCTAGGCTTATTCTTGTCCAATTAGGTTTTTTTAACCAATCTTGTGCATCCAATAAGTTCATTTGTGTCATTGGATGAACATTTAGGTCATTTTCGTCCTCCCAAGGCTTATTCTTGTCCAATTAGGGTTTCTAACCAATCTTGTGCATCCAATAGGTGTGTTTGTGTTATTGGATGAACATTTAGGTCATTTTCGTCCTCCCTAGTCTTATTTTTGTCCAATTAGGGTTTTTAACCAATCTTTTGCATCCAATAAGTTCATTTGTGTCATTGGATTAACATTTAGGTCATTTTCGTCCTTCCTAGGCTTATTCTTGTCCAGTTAGGGTTTCTAACAAATCTTGTCCATCAAATAGGTGAGTTTGTGTCATTGGATTAACATTTAGGTCATTTTCGTGCTCCCTAGGCTTATTCTTGTCCAATTAGGGTTTTTAACCAATCTTGTGCATCCAATAAGTTCATTTGTGTCGTTGGATGAACATTTAGGTTATTTTCGTCCTCCCTAGGCTTATTCTTGTCCAATTAGGGTTTTTAACCAATCTTGTGCATCCAATAAGTTCATTTGTGTCATTGGATTAACATTTAGGTCATTTTCGTCCTTCCTAGGCTTATTCTTGTCCAATTAGGGTTTCTAACCAACCTTGTGCATCCAATAGGTGTGTTTGTGTCATTGGATGAACATTTAGGTCATTTTCGTCCTCCCTAGGCTTATTCTTGTCCAATTAGGGTTTTTAACCAATCTTGTGCATCCAATAAGTTCATTTGTGTCATTGGATTAACATTAGGTCATTTTCGTCTTTCCTAGGCTTATTCTTGTCCAATTAGGGTTTCTAACCAATCTTGTGCATCCAATAAGTTCATTTGTGTCGTTGGATGAATAGTTAGGTCATTTTCGTCCTCCCTAGGCTTATTCTTGTCCAATTAGGGTTTCTAACCAATCTTGTGCATCCAATAGGTGTGTTTGTGTCGTTGGATGAACATTTAGGTCATTTTCGTCCTCCCTAGTCTTATTCTTGTCCAATTAGGGTTTTAAGCAATCTTGTGCATCCAATAAGTTCATTTGTATCATTGGATGAATATTTAGGTCATTTTCGTCCTCCGTAGGCTTATTCTTGTCCAATTAGGGTTTTTAACCAATCATGTGCATCCAATAAGTTCAATTGTGTCATTGGATGAACATTTAGGTCATTTTCGTCCTCCCTAGGCTTATTCTTGTCCAATTATGGTTTTTAACCAATCTTGTGCAATCAATAAGTTCATTTGTGTCATTGGGTGAACATTTAAGTCATTTTCGTCCTCCCTAGGCTTATTCTTGTCCAATTAGGGTTTCTAACCCATCTTGTGCATCCAATACGTGTGTTTGTGTCATTGGATGAACATTTAGGTTATTTTCGTCCTCCCTAGGCTTATTCTTGTCCAATTAGGTTTTTTAACCAATCTTGTGCATCCAATAAGTTCATTTGTGTCATTGGATGAACATTTAGGTCATTTTCGTCCTCCCAAGGCTTATTCTTGTCCAATTAGGGTTTCTAACCAATCTTGTGCATCCAATAGGTGTGTTTGTGTCATTGGATGAACATTTAGGTCATTTTCATCCTCCCTAGGCTTATTCTTTTCCAATTAGGGTTTTTAACCAATCTTGTGCATCCAATAAGTTCATTTGTGTCATTGGATGAACATTTAGGTCATTTTCGTCCTCCCAAGGCTTATTCTTGTCCAATTAGGGTTTCTAACCAATCTTGTGCATCCAATAGGTGTGTTTGTGTCATTGGATGAACATTTAGGTCATTTTCGTCCTCCCTAGTCTTATTCTTGTCCAATTAGGGTTTTAAGCAATCTTGTGCATCCAATAAGTTCATTTGTGTCATTGGATTAACATTTAGATCATTTTCATCCTCCCTAGGCTTATTCTTGTCCAATTAGGGTTTCTAACCAATCTTGTGCATCCAATAGGTGTGTTTGTGTCATTGGATGAACATTTAGGTCATTTTCGTCCTCCCTAGGCTTATTCTTTTCCAATTAGGGTTTTTAACCAATCTTGTGCATCCAGTAATTTCATTTGTGTCATTGGATGAATAGTTAGGTCATTTTCGTCCTCCCTAGGCTTATTCTTGTCCAATTAGGGTTTCTAACCAATCTTGTGCATCCAATAGGTGTGTTTGTGTCATTGGATGAATATATAGGTCATTTTCGTCCTCCCTAGGCTTATTCTTGTCCAATTAGGGTTTTTAACCAATCTTGTGCATCCAATAAGTTCAATTGTGTCATTGGATGAACATTTAGGTTATTTTCGTCCTCCCTAGGCTTATTATTGTCTAATTAGGGTTTTTAACCAATCTTCTGCATCCAATAAGTTCATTTGTGTCATTGGATTAACATTTAGGTCATTTTCGTCCTCCCAAGGCTTATTCTTGTCCAATTAGGGTTTCTAACCAATCTTGTGCATTCAATAGGTGTGTTTGTGTCATTGGGTGAACATTTAGGTCATTATCGTCCTCCCTAGTCTTATTCTTGTCCAATAAGGGTTTTAAGCAATCTTGTGCTTCCAATAAGTTCATTTGTGTCACTGGATGAATATTTAGGTCATTTTCATCCTCCCTAGGCATATTCCTGTCCAATTAGGGTTTCTAACCAATCTTGTGAATCCAATAGGTGTGTTTGTGTCATTGGATGAACATTTAGGTCATTTTCGTCCTCCCTAGGCTTATTCTTGTCCAATTAGGGTTTTTAACCAATCTTGTGCATCCAATAAGTTCATTTGTGTCATTGGATTAACATTTAGGTCATTTTCGTCCTCCCTAGGCTTATTCTTGTCAAATTAGGGTTTCTAACCAATCGTGTGCATCCAATAGGTGTGTTTGTGTCATTGGATGAACATTTAGGTCATTTTCGTCCTCCCTAGGCTTATTCTTGTCCAATTACAGTTTCTAACCAATCTTGTGCATCCAATAGGTGTGTTTGTGTCATTGGATGAACATTTAGGTCATTTTCGTCCTCCCTAGGCTTATTCTTGTCCAATTAGGGTTTTTAACCAATCTTGTGCATCCAATAAGTTCATTTGTGTCATTGGATTAACATTTAGGTCATTTTCGTCCTCCCTAGGCTTATTCTTGTCGAATTAGGGTTTCTAACCAATCTTGTGCATCCAATAGGTGTGTTTGTGTCATTGGATGAACATTTAGGTCATTTTCGTCCTCCCTAGGCTTATTCTTGTCCAATTAGGGTTTTTAACCAATCTTGTGCATCCAATAAGTTCATTTGTGTCATTGGATTAACATTTAGGTCATTTTCGTCCTCCCTAATCTTATTCTTGTCCAATTAGGGTTTCTAACCAATCTTGTGCATCCAATAGGTGTGTTTGTGTCATTGGATGAACATTTAGGTCATTTTCGTCCTCCCTAGGCTTATTCTTGTCCAATTAGGGTTTTTAACCAATCTTGTGCATCCAATAAGTTCATTTGTGTCATTGGATTATCAATTAGGTCATTTTTGTCCTCCCTAGGCTTATTCTTGTCCAATTAGGGTTTTTACCCAATCTTGTGCATCCAATATGTGTGTTTGTGTCATTGGATGAACATTTAGGTCATTTTCATCCTCCCTAGGCTTATTCTTGTCCAATTAGGGTTTCTAACCAATCTAGTGCATCCAATAGGTGTGTTTGTGTCATTGGATGAACATTTAGGTCATTTTCGTCCTCCCTAGGCTTATTCTTGTCCAATTAGGGTTTTTAACCAATCTTGTGCATCCAATAAGTTCATTTGTGTCATTGGATGAACATTTAGGTCATTTTCATCCTCCCTAGGCTTATTCTTGTCCAATTAGGGTTTTTAACCAATCTTGTGCTTCCAATAAGTTCATTTGTGTCATTGGATTAACAATTAGGTCATTTTTGTCCTCCCTAGGCTTATTCTTGTCCAATTAGGGTTTTTAACCAATCTTGTGCATCCAATAGGTGTGTTTGTGTCATTGGATGAACATTTAGGTCATTTTAATCCTCCCTAGGCTTATTCTTGTCCAATTAGGGTTTCTAACCAATCTTGTGCATCCAATAGGTGTGTTTGTGTCATTGGATGAACATTTAGGTCATTTTCGTCCTCCCAAGGCTTATTCTTGTCCAATTAGGGTTTCTAACCAATCTTGTGCATCCAATAGGTGTGTTTGTGTCATTGGATGAACATTTAGGTCATTTTCGTCCTCCCTAGGCTTATTCTTGTCCAATTAGGGTTTTTAACCAATCTTGTGCATCCAATAAGTTCATTTGTGTCATTGGATTAACATTTAGGTCATTTTCGTCCTCCCTAGGCTTATGCTTGTCCAATTAAGGTTTCTAACCAATCTTGTGCATCCAATAGGTGTGTTTGTGTCATTGGATGAACATTTAGGTTATTATCGTCCTCCCTAGTCTTATTCTTGTCAAATTAGGGTTTTAAGCAATCTTGTGCATCCAATAAGTTCATTTGTGTCATTGGATTAACATTTAGGTCATTTTCGTCCTCCCTAGGCTTATTCTTGTCCAATTAGGGTTTCTAAACAATCTTGTGCATCCAATAGGTGTGTTTGTGTCATTGGATGAACATTTAGGTCATTTTCGTCCTCCCTAGGCTTATTCTTGTCCAATTAGGGTTTTTAACCAATCTTGTGCATCCATTAGGTGTGTTTGTGTCATTGGATGAACATTTAGGTCATTTTCATCCTCCCTAGGCTTATTCTTGTCCAATTAGGGTTTTTAACCAATCTTGTGCATCCAATAGGTGTGTTTGTGTCATTGGATGAACATTTAGGTCATTTTCGTCCTCCCTAGGCTTATTCTTGTCCAATTAGGGTTTTTAACCAATCTTGTGCATCCAATAAGTTCATTTGTAACATTGGATAAACATTTTGGTCATTTTCGTCCACCCTAGGCTTATTCTTGTCCTATTAGGGTTTTTAACCAATCTTGTGCATCCAATAAGTTCATTTGTGTCATTGGATGAACATTTACGTCATTTTCGTCCTCCCTAGGCTTATTCTTGTCCAATTAGGGTTTTTAACCAATCTTGTGCATCCAATAGGTGTGTTTGTGTCATTGGATGAACATTTAGGTCATTTTCGTCCTCCTTACGCTTATTCTTGTCCAATTAGGGTTTTTAACCAATCTTGTGCATCCAATAGGTGTGTTTGTGTCATTGGATGAACATTTAGGTCATTTTCGTCCTCCCTAGGCTTATTCTTGTCCAATTAGGGTTTTTAACCAATCTTGTACATCCAATAGATGTGTTTGTGTCATTTGATGAACATTTAGGTCATTTTCGTCCTCCCTAGGCTTATTCTTGTCCAGTTAGGATTTTTAACCAATCTTGTGCATCCAATAGGTGTGTTTGTGTCATTGGATGAACATTTAGGTTATTTTCGTCCTCCCTAGGCTTATTCTTGTCCAATTAGGGTTTTTAACCAATCTTGTGCATCCAATAGGTGTGTTTGTGTCATTGGATGAACATTTAGGTCATTTTCGTCCTCCCTAGGCTTATTCTTGTCCAATTAGGGTTTTTAACCAATCTTGTGCATCCAATAAGTTCATTTGTGTCATTGGATGAACATTTAGGTCATTTTCGTCCTCCCAAGGCTTATTCTTGTCCAATTAGTGTTTCTAACCAATCTTGTGCATCCAATAGGTGTGTTTGTGTCATTCGATGAACATTTAGGTCATTTTCGTCCTCCCTAGGCTTATTCTTGTCCAATTAGGGTTTCTAAACAATCTTGTGCATCCAATAGGTGTGTTTGTGTCATTGGATGAACATTTAGGTCATTTTCGTCCTCCCTAGGCTTATTCTTGTCCAATTAGGGTTTTTAACCAATCTTGTGCATCCAATAAGTTCATTTGTGTCATTGGATGAACAATTAGGTCATTTTCGTCCACCCTAAGCTTATTCTTGTTCAATTAGGGTTTTTAACCAATCTTATGCATCCAATAAGTTCATTTGTGTCATTGGATTAACATTTAGGTCATTTTCGTCCTCCCTAGGCTTATTCTTGTCCAATTAGGGTTTTTAACCAATCTTGTGCATCCAATAGGTGTGTTTGTGTCATTAGATGAACATTTAGGTCATTTTCGTCCTCCCTAGTCTTATTTTTGTCCAATTAGGGTTTTTAACCAATCTTTTGCATCCAATAAGTTCATTTGTGTCATTGGATTAACATTTAGGTCATTTTCGTCCTTCCTAGGCTTATTCTTGTCCAATTAAGGTTTCTAACAAATCTTGTGCATCAAATAGGTGAGTTTGTGTCATTGGATGAACATTTAGGTCATTTTCGTCCTCCCTAGGCTTATTCTTGTCCAATTAGGGTTTTTAACCAATCTTGTGCATCCAATAAGTTCATTTGTGTCATTGGATGAACATTTAGGTTATTTTCGTCCTCCCTAGGCTTATTCTTCTCCAATTAGGGTTTTTAACCAATCTTGTGCATCCAATAAGTTCATTTGTGTCATTGGATTAACATTTAGGTCATTTTCGTCCTTCTTAGGCTTATTGTTGTCCAATTAGGGTTTCTAACCAACTTTGTGCATCCAATAGGTGTGTTTGTGTCATTGGATGAACATTTAGGTCATTTTCGTCCTCCCTAGGCTTATTCTTGTCCAATTAGGGTTTTTAACCAATCTTGTGCATCCAATAAGTTCATTTGTGTCATTGGATTAACATTTAGGTCATTTTCGTCCTTCCTAGGCTTATTCTTGTCCAATTAGGGTTTCTAACCAATCTTGTGCATCCAATAGGTGTGTTTGTGTCATTGGATGAACATTTAGGTCATTTTCGTCCTCCCTAGGCTTATTCTTGTCCAATTGGGGTTTTTAACTAATCTTGTGCATCCAATAAGTTCATTTGTGTCATTGGATTAACATTTAGGTCATTTTCGTCCTTCCTAGGCTTATTCTTGTCCAATTAGTGTTTCTAACCAATCTTGTGCATCCAATAGGTGTGTTTGTGTCATTGGATGAACATTTAGGTCATTTTCGTCCTCCCTAGGCTTATTCTTGTCCAATTAGGGTTTTTAACCAATCTTGTGCATCCAATAAGTTCATTTGTGTCATTGGATTAACATTTAGGTCATTTTCGTCCTTCCTAGGCTTATTCTTGTCCAATTAGGGTTTCTAACCAATCTTGTGCATCCAATAAGTTCATTTGTGTCGTTGGATGAATAGTTAGGTCATTTTCGTCCTCCCTAGGCTTATTCTTGTCAAATTAGGGTTTCTAACCAATCTTGTGCATCCAACAGGTGTGTTTGTGTCATCGGATGAACATTTAGGTTATTTTCGTCCTCCCTAGTCTTATTCTTGTCCAATTAGGGTTTTAAGCAATCTTGTGCATCCAATAAGTTCATTTGTGTCATCGGATGAACATTTAGGTTATTTTCGTCCTCCCTAGTCTTATTCTTGTCCAATTAGGGTTTCTAACCAATCTTGTGCATCCAATAAGTTCAATTGTGTCATTGGATTAACATTTAGGTCATTTTCGTCCTCCCTTGGCTTATTCTTGTCCAATTAGGGTTTTTAACCAATCTTGTGCATCCAATTAGTTCAATTGTGTCATTGGATGAATAGTTAGGTCATTTTCGTCCTCCCTAGGCTTATTCTTGTCAAATTAGGGTTTCTAACCAATCTTGTGCATCCAATAGGTGTGTTTGTGTCATCGGATGAACATTTAGGTTATTTTCGTCCTCCCTAGTCTTATTCTTGTCCAATTAGGGTTTTAAGCAATCTTGTGCATCCAATAAGTTCATTTGTGTCATTGGATGAATAGTTAGGTCATTTTCGTCCTCCCTAGGCTTATTCTTGTCCAACTAGGGTTTTAAGCAATCTTGTGCATCCAATAAGTTCATTTGTCTCATTGGATTAACATTTAGGTCATTTTCGTCCTCCCTAGGCTTATTCTTGTCCAATTAGGGTTTTTAACCAATCTTGTGCATCCAATAAGTTCAATTGTGTCATTGGATGAACATTTAGGTCATTTTCGTCCTCCCTAGGCTTATTCTTGTCCAATTAGGGTTTCTAAACAATCTTGTGCATCCAATAGGTGTGTTTTTGTCATTGGATGAACATTTAGGTCATTTTCGTCCTCCTTATGCTTATTCTTTTCCAATTAGGGTTTTTAACCAATCTTGCGGATCCAATAAGTTCACTTGTGTCATTGGATTAACATTTTGGTCATTTTCGTCCTCCCTATGCTTATTCTTGTCCAATTATGGTTTCTAACCAATCTTGGGCATCCAATAGGTGTGTTTGTGTCATTGGATTAACATTTAGGTCATTTTCGTCCTCCCTAGGCTTATTCTTGTCCAATTAGGGTTTTTAACCAATCTTGTGCATCCAATAAGTTCAATTGTGTCATTGGATGAACATTTAGGTCATTTTCGTCCTCCCTAGGCTTATTCTTGTCCAATTAGGGTTTTTAACCAATCTAGTGCATCCAATAAGTTCATTTGTGTCATTGGATTAACATTTAGGTCATTTTCGTCCTCCCTAGGCATATTCTTGTCCAATTAGGGTTTTTAACCAATCTTGTGCATCCAATAGGTGTGTTTGTGTCATTGGATGATGAATTAGGTCATTTTCATCCTCCCTAGGCATATTCTTGTCCAATTAGGGTTTTTAACCAATCTTGTGCATCCAATAGGTGTGTTTGTGTCATTGGATGATCAATTAGGTCATTTTCGTCCTCCCTAGGCTTATTCTTGTCCAATTAGGGTTTTTAACCGATCTTGTGCATCCAATAGGTGTGTTTGTGTCATTGGATGAACATTTAGGTCATTTTCGTCCTCCCTAGGCTTATTCTTGTCCAATTAGGGTTTTTAACCAATCTTGTGCATCCAATAAGTTCATTTGTGTCATTGGATGAATAGTTAGGTCATTTTCGTCCTCCCTATGCTTATTCTTGTCCAATTAGGGTTTCTAACCATTCTTGTGCATCGAATAGGTGTGTTTAGTCATTTGATGAACATTTAGGTTATTTTCGTCCTCCCTAGGCTTATTCTTGTCCAATTAGGGTTTTTAACCAATCTTGTGCATCCAATAAGTTCATTTGTGTCATTGGATTAACATTTAGGTCATTTTTGTCCTCCCTATGCTTATTCTTGTCCAATTAGGGTTTTTAACCAATCTTGTGCATCCAATAGGTGTGTTTGTGTCATTGGATGAACATTTAGGTCATTTTCGTCCTCCCTAGGCTTATTCTTGTCCAATTAGGGTTTTTAACCAATCTTGTGCATCCAATAAGTTCATTTGTGTCATTGGGTGAACACTTAGGTCATTTTCGTCCTCCCTAGGCTTATTCTTGTCCAGTTAGGGTTTCTAACCAATCTTGTGCATCCAATAGGTGTGTTTAGTCATTTGATGAACATTTAGGTTATTTTCGTCCTCTCTAGGCTTATTCTTGTCCAATTAGGGTTTTTAACCAATCTTGTGCATCCAATAAGTTCATTTGTGTCATTGGATTAACATTTAGGTCATTTTCGTCCTCCCTAGGGTTATGCTTGTCCAATTAGGGTTTTTAACCAATCTTGTGCATCCAATAGGTGTGTTTGTGTCATTGGATGAACATTTAGGTCATTTTCGTCCTCCCTAGGCTTATTCTTGTCCAATTAGGGTTTTTAACCAATCTTGTGCATCCAATAAGTTCATTTGTGTCATTGGATGAACATTTAGGTCATTTTCGTCCTCCCAAGGCTTATTCTTGTCCAATTAGGGTTTCTAACCAATCTTGTGCATCCAATAGGTGTGTTTGTGTCATTGGATGAACATTTAGGTCATTTTCGTCCTCCCTAGTCTTATTCTTGTCCAATTAGGGTTTTAAGCAATCTTGTGCATCCAATAAGTTCATTTGTGTCATTGGATGAATATCTAGGTCATTTTCATCCTCCCTAGGCTTATTCTTGTCCAATTAGGGTTTCTAAACAATCTTGTGAATCCAATAGGTGTGTTTGTGTCATTGGATGAACATTTAGGTCATTTTCGTCCTCCCTAGTCTTATTCTTGTCCAATTAGGGTTTTTAACCAATCTTGTGCATCCAATAGGTGTGTTTGTGTCATTGGATGAACATTTAGGTCATTTTCGTCCTCCCTAGGCTTATTCTTGTCCAATCAGGGTTTTTAACCAATCTTGTGCATCCAATAGGTGTGTTTAGTCATTTGATGAACATTTAGGTTATTTTCGTCCTCCCTAGGCTTATTCTTGTCCAATTAGGGTTTTTAACCAATCTTGTGCATCCAATAAGTTCATTTGTGTCATTGGATTAACATTTAGGTCATTTTCGTCCTCCCTAGGCTTATTCTTGTCCATTTAGCGTTTTTTAACCAATCTTGTGCATCCAATAAGTTCATTTGTGTCATTGGATGAATAGTTAGGTCATTTTCGTCCTCCCTAGGCTTATTCTTGACCAATTAGGGTTTCTAACCAATCTTGTGCATCCAATAGGTGTGTTTGTGTCATTTGATGAACATTTAGGTTATTTTCGTCCTCCCTAGGCTTATTCTTGTCCAATTAGGGTTTTTAACCAATCTTGTGCATCCAATAAGTTCATTTGTGTCATTGGATTAACATTTAGGTCATTTTCGTCCTTCCTAGGCTTATTCTTGTCCAATTAGGGTTTCTAACCAATCTTGTGCATCCAATTGGTGTGTTTGTGTCATTGGATGAACATTTAGGTCATTTTCGTCCTCCCTAGGCTTATTCTTGTCCAATTAGGGTTTTTAACCAATCTTGTGCATCCAATAAGTTCGTTTATATCATTGGATTAACATTTAGGTCATTTTCGTCCTTCCTAGGCTTATTCTTGTCCAATTAGGATTTCTAACCAATCTTGTGCATCCAATAGGTGTGTTTGTGTCATTGGATGAACATTTAGGTCATTTTCGTCCTCCCTAGGCTTATTCTTGTCCAATTAGGGTTTTTAACCAATCTTGTGCATCCAATAAGTTCATTTGTGTCATTGGATTAACATTTAGGTCATTTTCGTCCTTCCTAGGCTTATTCTTGTCCAATTAGGGTTTCTAACCAATCTTGTGCATCCAATAAGTTCATTTGTGTCGTTGGATGAATAGTTAGGTCATTTTCGTCCTCCCTAGGCTTATTCTTGTCCAATTAGGGTTTCTAACCAATCTTGTGCATCCAATAGGTGTGTTTGTGTCGTTGGATGAACATTTAGGTCATTTTCGTCCTCCCTAGGCTTATTCTTGTCCAACTAGGGTTTTAAGCAATCTTGTGCATCCAATAAGTTCATTTGTGTCATTGGATTAACATTTAGGTCATTTTCGTACTCCCTAGGCTTATTCTTGTCCAATTAGGGTTTTTAACCAATCATGTGCATCCAATAAGTTCATTTGTGTCATTGGATGAACAATTAGGTCATTTTCGTGCACCCTAGGCTTATTCTTGTCCAATTAGGGTTTTTAATCAATCTTGTGCATCCAATAAGTTCATTTGTGTCATGGGATGAACATTTAGGTCATTTTCGTCCTCCCTAGTCTTATTCTTGTCCAATTAGGGTTTTAAGCAATCTTGTGCATCCAATAAGTTCATTTGTGTCGTTGGATGAATAGTTAGGTCATTTTCGTCCTCCCTAGGCTTATTCTTGTCAAATTAGGGTTTCTAACCAATCTTGTGCATCCAACAGGTGTGTTTGTGTCATCGGATGAACATTTAGGTTATTTTCGTCCTCCCTAGTCTTATTCTTGTCCAATTAGGGTTTTAAGCAATCTTGTGCATCCAATAAGTTCATTTGTGTCATCGGATGAACATTTAGGTTATTTTCGTCCTCCCTAGTCTTATTCTTGTCCAATTAGGGTTTCTAACCAATCTTGTGCATCCAATAAGTTCAATTGTGTCATTGGATTAACATTTAGGTCATTTTCGTCCTCCCTTGGCTTATTCTTGTCCAATTAGGGTTTTTAACCAATCTTGTGCATCCAATTAGTTCAATTGTGTCATTGGATGAATAGTTAGGTCATTTTCGTCCTCCCTAGGCTTATTCTTGTCAAATTAGGGTTTCTAACCAATCTTGTGCATCCAATAGGTGTGTTTGTGTCATCGGATGAACATTTAGGTTATTTTCGTCCTCCCTAGTCTTATTCTTGTCCAATTAGGGTTTTAAGCAATCTTGTGCATCCAATAAGTTCATTTGTGTCATTGGATGAATAGTTAGGTCATTTTCGTCCTCCCTAGGCTTATTCTTGTCAAATTAGGGTTTTTAACCAATCGTGTGCATCCAATAGGTGTGTTTGTGTCATTGGATGAACATTTAGGTCATTTTCGTCCTCCCTAGGCTTATTCTTGTCCAATTAGGGTTTTTAACCAATCTTGTGCATCCAATAAGTTCATTTGTGTCATTGGATTAACATTTAGGTCATTTTCGTCCTCCCTAGGCTTATTCTTGTCCAATTATGGTTTTTAACCAATCTTGTGCATCCAATAAGTTCATTTGTGTCATTGGATTAACATTAAGGTCATTTTCGTCCTCCCTAGGCTTATTCTTGTCCAATTAGGGTTTTTAACCAACCTTGTGCATCCAATAGGTGTGTTTGTGTCATTGGATGAACATTTAGGTCATTTTCGTCCTTCCTAGGCTTATTCTTGTCCAATTAGGGTTTTTAACCAACCTTGTGCATCCAATAGGTGTGTTTGTGTCATTGGATGAACATTTAGGTCATTTTCGTCCTTCCTAGGCTTATTCTTGTCGAATTAGGGTTTCTAAACAATCTTGTGCATCCAATAGGTGTGTTTGTGTCATTGGATGAACATTTAGGTCATTTTCGTCCTCCCTAGGCTTATTCTTGTCCAATTAGGGTTTCTAACCCATCTTGTGCATCCAATAGGTGTGTTTAGTCATTTGATGAACATTTAGGTTATTTTCGTCCTCCCTAGGCTTATTCTTGTCCAATTAGGGTTTTTAACCAATCTTGTGCATCCAATAAGTTCATTTGTGTTATTTGTTTTAACATTTAGGTCATTTTCGTCCTCCCTAGGCTTATTCTTGTCCAATTAGGGTTTCTAACCAATCTTGTGCATCCAATAGGTGTGTTTAGTCATTTGATGAACATTTAGGTTATTTTCGTCCTCCCTAGGCTTATTCTTGTCCAATTAGGGTTTTTATCCAATCTTGTGCATCCAATAAGTTCATTTGTGTCATTGGATTAACATTTAGGTCATTTTCGTCCTCCCTTATCTTATTCTTGTCCAATTAGGGTTTCTAACCAATCTTGTGCATCCAATAGGTGTGTTTGTGTCATTGGATGAACATTTAGGTCATTTTCGTCCTCCCTAGGCTTATTCTTGTCCAATTAGGGTTTTTAACCAATCTTGTGCATCCAATAAGTTCATTTGTGTCATTGGATGAACATTTAGGTCATTTTCGTCCACCCTAGTCTTATTCTTGTCCAATTAGGGTTTTAAGCAATCTTGTGCATCCAATAAGTTCATTTGTGTCATTGGATGAACATTTAGGTCATTTTCGTCCTCCCTAGTCTTATTCTTGTCCAATTAGGGTGTTAAGCAATCTTGTGCATCCAATAAGTTCATTTGTGTCATTGGATTAACATTTAGGTCATTTTCGTCCTTCCTAGGCTTATTCTTGTCCAATTAGGGTTTCTAACCAATCTTGTGCATCCAATAGGTGTGTTTGTGTCATTGGATGAACATTTAGGTCATTTTCGTCCTCCCTAGGCTTATTCTTGTCCAATTAGGGTTTTTAACCAATCTTGTGCATCCAATAAGTTCATTTGTGTCATTGGATTAACATTTAGGTCATTTTCGTCCTTCCTAGGGTTATTCTTGTCCAATTAGGGTATCTAACCAATCTTGTGCATCCAATAGGTGTGTTTGTGTCATTGGATGAACATTTAGGTCATTTTCGTCCTCCCTAGGCTTATTCTTGTCCAATTAGGGTTTTTAACCAATCTTGTGCATCCAATAAGTTCATTTGTGTCATTGGATGAATAATTAGGTCATTTTCGTCCTCCCTAGGCTTATTCTTGTCCAATTAGGGTTTCTAACCAATCTTGTGCATCCAATAGGTGTGTTTAGTCATTTGATGAACATTTAGGTTATTTTCGTCCTCCCTAGGCTTATTCTTGTCGAATTAGGGTTTTTAACCAATCTTGTGCATCCAATAAGTTCATTTGTGTCATTGGATTAACATTTAGGTCATTTTCGTCCTCCCTAGGCTTATTCTTGTCCAATTAGGGTTTCTAACCAATCTTGTGCATCCAATAGGTGTGTTTGTGTGATTGGATGAACATTTAGGTCATTTTCGTCCTCCCTAGGCTTATTCTTGTCCAATTAGGGTTTTTAACCAATCTTGTGCATCCAATAAGTTCAATTGTGTCATTGGATGAACATTTAGGTCATTTTCGTCCTCCCTAGGCTTATTCTTGTCCAATTAGGGTTTCTAACCAATCTTGTGCATCCAATAGGTGTGTTTGTGTCATTGGATGAACATTTAGGTCATTTTCGTCCTCCCTATGCTTATTCTTGTCCAATTAGGGTTTTAACCAATCTAGGGCATCCAATAGGTGTGTTTGTGTCATTGGATGAACATTTAGGTCATTTTCGTCCTCCCTAGGCTTATTCTTGTCCAATTAGGGTTTTTAACCAATCTTGTGCATACAATAAGTTCATTTGTGTCATTGGATGAACATTTAGGTCATTTTCGTCCTCCCTAGGCTTATTCTTTCCCAATTAGGGTTTCTAACCAATCTTGTGCATCCAATAGGTGTGTTTAGTCATTTGATGAACATTTAGGTTATTTTCCTCTTCCCTAGGCTTATTCTTGTCCAATTAAGGTTTTTAACCAATCTTGTGCATCCAATAGGTGTGTTTGTGTCATTGGATGAACATTTAGGTCATTTTCGTCCTCCCTAGGCTTATTCTTGTCCAATTAGGGTTTTTAACCAATCTTGTGCATCCAATAAGTTCATTTGTGTCATTGGGTGAACACTTAGGTCATTTTCGTCCTCCCTAGGCTTATTCTTGTCCAGTTAGGGTTTCTAACCAATCTTGTGCATCCAATAGGTGTGTTTAGTCATTTGATGAACATTTAGGTTATTTTCGTCCTCTCTAGGCTTATTCTTGTCCAATTAGGGTTTTTAACCAATCTTGTGCATCCAATAAGTTCATTTGTGTCATTGGATTAACATTTAGGTCATTTTCGTCCTCCCTAGGGTTATGCTTGTCCAATTAGGGTTTTTAACCAATCTTGTGCATCCAATAGGTGTGTTTGTGTCATTGGATGAACATTTAGGTCATTTTCGTCCTCCCTAGGCTTATTCTTGTCCAATTAGGGTTTTTAACCAATCTTGTGCATCCAATAAGTTCATTTGTGTCATTGGATGAACATTTAGGTCATTTTCGTCCTCCCAAGGCTTATTCTTGTCCAATTAGGGTTTCTAACCAATCTTGTGCATCCAATAGGTGTGTTTGTGTCATTGGATGAACATTTAGGTCATTTTCGTCCTTTAGTCTTATTCTTGTCCAATTAGGGTTTTAAGCAATCTTGTGCATCCAATAAGTTCATTTGTGTCATTGGATGAATATTTAGGTCATTTTCATCCTCCCTAGGCATATTCTTGTCCAATTATGGTTTCTAACCAATCTTGTGCATCCAATAGGTGTGTTTGTGTCATTGGATGAACATTTAGGTCATTTTCGTCCTCCCTAGTCTTATTCTTGTCCAATTAGGGTTTTAAGCAATCTTGTGCATCCAATAAGTTCATTTGTGTCATTGGATGAATAGTTAGGTCATTTTCATCCTCCCTAGGCTTATTATTGTCAAATTAGGGTTTCTAACCAATCTTGTGCATCCAATAGGTGTGTTTGTGTCATTGGATGAACATTTAGGTCATTTTCGTCCTCCCTAGGCTTATTCTTGTCCAATTAGGATTTTTAACCAATCTTGTGCATCCAATAGGTGTGTTTGTGTCATTGGATGAACATTTAGGTCATTTTCGTCCTCCCTAGGCTTATTCTTGTCCAATTAGGGTTTTTAACCAATCTTGTGCATCCAATAAGTTCATTTGTGTCATTGGATTAACATTTAGGTCATTTTCGTCCTTCCTAGGCTTATTCTTGTCCAATTAGGGTTTTTAACTAATCTTGTGCATCCAATAGGTGTGTTTGTGTCATTGGATGAACATTTAGGTCATTTTCGTCCTCCCTAGGCTTATTCTTGTCCAATTAGGGTTTTTAACCAATCTTGTGGATCCAATAAGTTCATTTGTGTCATTGGATTAACATTTAAGTCATTTTCGTCCTCCCTAGGCTTATTCTTGTCCAATAAGGGTTTCTAACCAATCTTGTGTATCCAATAGGTGGGTTTGTGTCATTGGATGAACATTTAGGTCATTTTCGTCCTCCCTAGGCTTATTCTTGTCCAATTAGGGTTTTTAACCAATCTTGTGCATCCAATAAGTTCATTTGTGTCATTGGATGAACATTTAGGTCATTTTCGTCCTCCCAAGGCTTATTCTTGTCCAATTAGTGTTTCTAACCAATCTTGTGCATCCAATAGGTGTGTTTGTGTCATTCGATGAACATTTAGGTCATTTTCGTCCTCCCTAGGCTTATTCTTGTCCAATTAGGGTTTCTAAACAATCTTGTGCATCCAATAGGTGTGTTTGTGTCATTGGATGAACATTTAGGTCATTTTCGTCCTCCCTAGGCTTATTCTTGTCCAATTAGGGTTTTTAACCAATCTTGTGCATCCAATAAGTTCATTTGTGTCATTGGATGAACAATTAGGTCATTTTCGTCCACCCTAAGCTTATTCTTGTTCAATTAGGGTTTTTAACCAATCTTATGCATCCAATAAGTTCATTTGTGTCATTGGATTAACATTTAGGTCATTTTCGTCCTCCCTAGGCTTATTCTTGTCCAATTAGGGTTTTTAACCAATCTTGTGCATCCAATAGGTGTGTTTGTGTCATTAGATGAACATTTAGGTCATTTTCGTCCTCCCTAGTCTTATTTTTGTCCAATTAGGGTTTTTAACCAATCTTTTGCATCCAATAAGTTCATTTGTGTCATTGGATTAACATTTAGGTCATTTTCGTCCTTCCTAGGCTTATTCTTGTCCAATTAGGGTTTCTAACAAATCTTGTGCATCAAATAGGTGAGTTTGTGTCATTGGATGAACATTTAGGTCATTTTCGTCCCCCCTAGGCTTATTCTTGTCCAATTAGGGTTTTTAACCAATCTTGTGCATCCAATAAGTTCATTTGTGTCATTGGATGAACATTTAGGTTATTTTCGTCCTCCCTAGGCTTATTCTTGTCCAATTAGGGTTTTTAACCAATCTTGTGCATCCAATAAGTTCATTTGTGTCATTGGATTAACATTTAGGTCATTTTCGTCCTTCCTAGGCTTATTGTTGTCCAATTAGGGTTTCTAAGCATCCTTGTGCATCCAATAGGTGTGTTTGTGTCATTGGATGAACATTTAGGTCATTTTCGTCCTCCCTAGGCTTATTCTTGTCCAACTAGGGTTTTAAGCAATCTTGTGCCTCCAATAAGTTCATTTGTGTCATTGGATTAACATTTAGGTCATTTTCGTACTCCCTAGGCTTATTCTTGTCCAATTAGGGTTTTTAACCAATCTTGTGCATCCAATAAGTTCAATTGTGTCATTAGATGAACATTTAGGTCATTTTCGTCCTCCATAGGCTTATTCTTGTCCAATTAGGGTTTTTAACCAATCTTGTGCATTCAATAAGTTCATTTGTGTCATTGGGTGAACATTTAGGTCATTTTCGTCCTCCCTAGGCTTATTCTTGTCCAATTAGGGTTTCTAACCCATCTTGTGCATCCAATAGGTGTGTTTGTGTCATTGGATGAACATTTAGGTCATTTTCGTCCTCCCTAGGCTTATTCTTGTCCAATTATGGTTTTTAACCAATATTGTGCATTCAATAAGTTCATTTGTGTCATTGGGTGAACATTAAGGTCATTTTCGTCCTCCCTAGGCTTATTCTTGTCCAATTAGGGTTTCTAACCCATCTTGTGCATCCAATAGGTGTGTTTGTGTCATTGGATGAACATTTAGGTTATTCTCGTCCTCCCTAGGCTTATTCTTGTCCAATTAGGTTTTTTAACCAATCTTGTGCATCCAATAAGTTCATTTGTGTCATTGGATGAACATTTAGGTCATTTTCGTCCACCCAAGGCTTATTCTTGTCCAATTAGGGTTTTTAACCAATCTTGTGCATCCAATAAGTTCATTTGAGTCATTGGATGAACATTTAGGTCATTTTCGTCCTCCCAAGGCTTATTCTTGTCCAATTAGGGTTTTTAACCAATCTTGTGCATCCAATAAGTTCATTTGTGTCATTGGATGAACATTTAGGTCATTTTTGTCGTCCCTAGGCATATTCTTGTCCAATTAAGGTTTTTAACCAATCTTGTGCATCCAATAGGTGTGTTTGTGTCATTGGATGAACATTTAGGTCATTTTCGTCCTCCCTAGGCTTATTCTTGTCCAATTAGGGTTTTTAACCAATCTTGTGCATCCAATAAGTTCATTTGTGTCATTGGATGAACATTTAGGTCATTTTCGTCCACCCTAGGCTTATTCTGGTCCAATTAGGGTTTTTAACCAATCTTGTGCATCCAATAAGTTCATTTGTGTCATTGGATGAACATTTAGGTCATTTTCGTCCTCCCAAGGCTTATTGTTGTCCAATTAGGGTTTTTAACCAATCTTGTGCATCCAATAGGTGTGTTTGTGTCATTGGATGAACATTTATGTCATTTTCGTCCTCCCTAGGCTTATTCTTGTCCCATTAGGGTTTCTAACCAATCTTGTGCATCCAATAGGTGTGTTTGTGTCATTGGATGAACATTTAGGTCATTTTCGTCCTCCCTAGGCTTATTCTTGTCCAATTAGGGTTTTTAACCAATCTTGTGCATCCAATAAGTTCATTTGTGTCATTGGATGAACATTTAGGTCATTTTCGTCCACCCTAGTCTTATTCTTGTCCAATTAGGGTTTTAAGCAATCTTGTGCATCCAATAAGTTCATTTGTGTCATTGGATGAACATTTAGGTCATTTTCGTCCTCCCTAGTCTTATTCTTGTCCAATTAGGGTGTTAAGCAATCTTGTGCATCCAATAAGTTCATTTGTGTCATTGGATTAACATTTAGGTCATTTTCGTCCTTCCTAGGCTTATTCTTGTCCAATTAGGGTTTCTAACCAATCTTGTGCATCCAATAGGTGTGTTTGTGTCATTGGATGAACATTTAGGTCATTTTCGTCCTCCCTAGGCTTATTCTTGTCCAATTAGGGTTTTTAACCAATCTTGTGCATCCAATAAGTTCATTTGTGTCATTGGATGAACATTTAGGTCATTTTCGTCCTCCCAAGGCATATTCTTTTCCAATTAGGGATTCTAACCAATCTGGTGCATCCAATAGGTGTGTTTGTGTCATTTGATGAACATTTAGGTCATTTTCGTCCTCCCTATGCTTATTCTTGTCCAATTAGGGTGTTTAACCAATCTTGTGCATCCAATAGGTGTGTTTGTGTCATTGGATGAACATTTAGGTCATTTTCGTCCTCCCTAGGCTTATTCTTGTCCAATTAGGGTTTTTAACCAATCTTGTGCATCCAATAAGTTCATTTGTGTCATTGGGTGAACATTTAGGTCATTTTCGTCCTTCCTAGGCTCATTCTTGTGCAATTAGCGTTTCTAACCAATCTTGTGCATCCAATAGGTGTGTTTAGTCATTTGATGATCATTTAGGTTATTTTCGTCCTCCCTAGGCTTATTCTTGTCCAATTAGGGTTTTTAACCAATCTTGTGCATCCAATAAGTTCATTTGTGTCATTGGATTAACATTTAGGTCATTTTCGTCCTTCCTAGGCTTATTCTTGTCCAATTAGGGTTTAGAACCAATCTTGTGCATCCAATAGGTGTGTTTGTGTCATTGGATGAACATTTAGGTCATTTTCGTCCTCCCTAGTCTTATTCTTGTCCAATTAGGGTTTTAAGCAATCTTGTGCATCCAATAAGTTCATTTGTGTCATTGGATGAATATTTAGGTCATTTTCATCCTCCCAAGGCTTATTCTTGTCCAATTAGGGTTTCTAACCAATCTTGTGCATCCAATAGGTGTGTTTGTGTCATTGGATGAACATTTAGGTCATTTTCGTCCTCCCTAGGCTTATTCTTGTCCAATTAGGGTTTTTAACCAGTCTTGTGCATCCAATAAGTTCATTTGTGTCATTGGATGAACATTTAGGTCATTTTCGTCCTTCCTAGGCTTATTCTTGTCCAATTAGGGTTTCTAACCAATCTTGTGCATCCAATAGGTGTGTTTGTGTCATTGGATGAACATTTAGGTCATTTTCGTCCTCCCTAGGCTTATTCTTGTCCAATTAGGGTTTTTAACCAATCTTGTGCATCCAATAAGTTCATTTGTGTCATTGGAGGAATATTTAGGTCAATTTCGTCCTCCCTAGGCTTATTCTTATCCAATTAGTGTTTTTAACCCATCATGTGCATCCAATAAGTTGCTTTGTGTCATTGGATAAACATTTAGGTCATTTTCGCCCTCCCTAGGCTTGTTGTTGTCCAATTAGGGTTTTTAACCAATCTTGTGCGTCCAATAAGTTCATTTGTGTCATTGGATGAACATTTAGGTCATTTTCGTCCTCCCTAGGCTTATTCTTGTCCAATTAGGGTTTTTAACCAATCTTGTGCATCCAATAAGTTCATTTGTGTCATTGGATGAACATTTAGGTCATTTTCGTCCTCCCTGGGCTTATTCTTGTCCAATTAGGGTTTTTAACCAATCTTGTGCATCCAATATGTTCATTTGTGTCATTGGATGAACATTTAAGTCATTTTCGTCCTCCGTAGGCTTATTCTTGTCGAATTAGGGTTTCTAACCAATCTTGTGCATCCAATAGGTGTGTTTGTGTCATTGGATGAACATTTAGGTCATTTTCGTCCTCCCTAGGCTTATTCTTGTCCAATTAGGGTTTTTAACCAATCTTGTGCATCCAATAAGTTCATTTGTGTCATTGGATGAACATTTAGGTCATTTTCGTCCTCCCTAGGCTTATTCTTGTCCAATTAGGGTTTTTAACCAATCTTGTGCATCCAATAAGTTCATTTGTGTCATTGGATGTACATTTAGGTCATTTTCGTTCTCCCTAGGCTTATTCTTGTCCAATTAGGGTTTTTAACCAATCTTGTGCATCCATTAAGTTCATTTGTGTCATTGGATGAACATTTAGGTCATTTTCGTCCTCCCTAGGCTTATTCTTGTCCAATTAGGGTTTCTAACCAATCTTGTGCATCCAATAGGTGTGTTTGTGTCATTGGATGAACATTTAGGTCATTTTCATCCTCCCTAGTCTTATTCTTGTCCAATTAGGGTTTTAAGCAATCTTGTGCATACAATAAGTTCATTTGTGTCATTGGATGAACATTTAGGTCATTTTCGTCCTCCCAAGGCTTATTCTTGTCCAATTAGGGTTTTTAAGCAATCTTGTGCATCCAATAAGTTCATTTGTGTCATTGGATAAACATTTAGGTCATTTTCGTCCTCCCTAGTCTTATTCTTGTCCAATTAGGGTTCTAAGCAATCTTGTGCATCCAATTAGTTCATTTGTGTCATTGGATGAACATTTAGGTCATTTTCGTCCTCCCTAGGCTTATTCTTGTCCAATTAGGGTTTCTAACCAATCTTGTGCATCCAATAGGTGTGTTTGTGTCATTGGATGAACATTTAGGTCATTTTTGTCCTCCCTACTCTTATTCTTGTCCAATTAGGGTTTTAAGCAATCTTGTGCAATCAATAAGTTCATTTGTGTCATTGGATGAATATTTAGGTCATTTTCATCCTCCCTAGGCTTATTCTTGTCCAATTAGGGTTTCTAACCAATCTTGTGCATCCAATAGGTGTGTTTGTGTCATTGGATGAACATTTAGGTCACTTTCGTCCTCCCTAGGCTTATTCTTGTCCAATTAGGGTTTCTAACCAATCTTGTGCATCCAATAGGTGTGTTTGTGTCATTGGATTAACATTTAGGTCATTTTCGTCCTCCCTAGGCTTATTCTTGTCCAATTAGGGTTTTTAACCAATCTTGTGCATCCAATAAGTTCATTTGTGTCATTGGATGAACATTTAGGTCATTTTCGTCCTCCCTAGGCTTATTCTTGCCCAATTAGTGTTTTTAACCAATCTTGTGCATCCAATAGGTGTGTTTGTGTCATTGGATGAACATTTAGGTCATTTTCGTCCTCCCTAGGCTTATTCTTGTCCAATTAGGGTTTTTAACCAATCTTGTGCATCCAATAAGTTCATTTGTGTCATTGGATGAACATTTAGGTCATTTTCGTCCTCCCTAGGCTTATTCTTGTCCAATTAGGGTTTTTAACCAATCTTGTGCATCCAATAGGTGTGTTTGTGTCATTGGATGAACATTTAGGTCATTTTCGTTCATTCTAGGCTTATTCTTGTCCAATTAGGGTTTTTTACCAATCCTGTGCATCCAATAAGTTTATTTGTGTCATTGGATAAACATTTAGGTCATTTTCGTCCACCCTAGGCTTATTCTTGTCCAATTAGGGTTTTTAACCAATCTTGTGCATCCAATAAGTTCATTTGTGTCATTGGATGAACATTTAGGTCATTTTCGTCCACCCAAGGCTTATTCTTGTCCAATTAGGGTTTCTAACCAATCTTGTGCATCCAATAGGTGTGTTTGTGTCATTCGATGAACATTTAGGTCATTTTCGTCCTCCCTAGGCTTATTCTTGTCCAATTAGGGTTTCCAAACAATCTTGTGCATCCAATAGGTGTGTTTGTGTCATTGGATGAACATTTAGGTCATTTTCGTCCTCCCTAGGCTTATTCTTGTCCAATTAGGGTTTTTAACCAATCTTGTGCATCCACTAAGTTCATTTGTGTCATTGGATGAACAATTAGGTCATTTTCGTCCACCCTAAGCTTATTCTTGTTCAATTAGGGTTTTTAACCAATCTTATGCATCCAATAAGTTCATTTGTGTCATTGGATTAACATTTAGGTCATTTTCGTCCTCCCTAAGCTTATTCTTGTCCAATTAGGGTTTTTAACCAATCTTGTGCATCCAATAGGTGTGTTTGTGTCATTAGATGAACATTTAGGTCATTTTCGTCCTCCCTAGTCTTATTTTTGTCCAATTAGGGTTTTTAACCAATCTTTTGCATCCAATAAGTTCATTTGTGTCATTGGATTAACATTTAGGTCATTTTCGTCCTTCCTAGGCTTATTCTTGTCCAATTAGGGTTTCTAACAAATCTTGTGCATCAAATAGGTGAGTTTGTGTCATTGGATGAACATTTAGGTCATTTCCGTCCTCCCTAGGCTTATTCTTGTCCAATTAGGGTTTTTAACCAATCTTGTGCATCCAATAAGTTCATTTGTGTCATTGGATGAACATTTAGGTTATTTTCGCCCTCCCTAGGCTTATTCTTGTCCAATTAGGGTTTTTAACCAATCTTGTGCATCCAATAAGTTCATTTGTGTCATTGGATTAACATTTAGGTCATTTTCGTCCTTCCTAGGCTTATTGTTGTCCAATTAGGGTTTCTAACCAACCTTGTGCATCCAATAGGTGTGTTTGTGTCATTGGATGAACATTTAGGTCATTTTCGTCCTCCCTAGGCTTATTCATGTCCAATTAGGGTTTTTAACCAATCTTGTGCATCCAATAAGTTCATTTGTGTCATTGGATTAACATTTAGGTCATTTTCGTCCTTCCTAGGCTTATTCTTGTCCAATTAGGGTTTCTAACCAATCTTGTGCATCCAATAAGTTCATTTGTGTCGTTGGATGAATAGTTAGGTCATTTTCGTCCTCCCTAGGCTTATTCTTGTCCAATTAGGGTTTCTAACCAATCTTGTGCATCCAATAGGTGTGTTTGTGTCGTTGGATGAACATTTAGGTCATTTTCGTCCTCCCTAGGCTTATTCTTGTCCAACTAGGGTTTTAAGCAATCTTGTGCCTCCAATAAGTTCATTTGTGTCATTGGATTAACATTTAGGTCATTTTCGTACTCCCTAGGCTTATTCTTGTCCAATTAGGGTTTTTAACCAATCTTGTGCATCCAATAAGTTCAATTGTGTCATTAGATGAACATTTAGGTCATTTTCGTCCTCCCTAGGCTTATTCTTGTCCAATTAGGGTTTTTAACCAATCTTGTGCATCCAATATGTTCATTTGTGTCATTGGATGAACATTTAGGTCATTTTAGTCCTCCCTAGGCTTATTTTTGTCCAATTAGGGTTTCTAAACAATCTTGTGCATCCAATAGGTGTGTTTGTGTCATTGAATGAACATTTAGGTCATTTTCGTCCTCTCTAGGCTTATTCTTGTCCAATTAGGGTTTTAAGCAATCTTGTGCATCCAATAAGTTCATTTGTGTCATTGGATGAATAGTTAGGTCATTTTCGTCCTCCCTAGGCTTATTCTTGTCCAACTAGGGTTTTAAGCAATCTTGTGCATCCAATAAGTTCATTTGTCTCATTGGATTAACATTTAGGTCATTTTCGTCCTCCCTAGGCTTATTCTTGTCCAATTAGGGTTTTTAACCAATCTTGTGCATCCAATAAGTTCAATTGTGTCATTGGATGAACATTTAGGTCATTTTCGTCCTCCCAAGGCTTATTCTTGTCCAATTAGGGTTTCTAACCAATCTTGTGCATCCAATAGGTGTGTTTGTGTCATTGGATTAACATTTAGGTCATTTTCGTCCTCCCTAGGCTTATTCTTGTCCAATTAGGGTTTTTAACCAATCTTGTGCATCCAATAAGTTCAACTGTGTCATTGGATGAACATTTAGATCATTTTCGTCCTATTTAGGCTTATTCTTGTCCAATTACGGTTTTTAACCAATCTTGTGCATCCAATAAGTTCATTTGTGTCATTGGATTAACATTTAGGTCATTTTCGTCCTCCCTAGGCTTATTCTTGTCCAATTAGGGTTTCTAACCAATCTTGTGCAACCAATAGGTGTGTTTGTGACATTGGATGAACATTTAGGTCATTTTCGTCCTCCCTAGGCTTATTCTTGTCCAATTAGGGTTTCTAACCAATCTTGTGCATCCAATAGGTGTGTTTAGTCATTTGATGAACATTTAGGTCATTTTCGTCCTCCCAAGGCTTATTCTTGTCCAATTAGGGTTTCTAACCAATCTTGTGCATCCAATAGGTGTGTTTGTGTCATTGGATGAACATTTAGGTCATTTTCGTCCTCCCTAGGCTTATTCTTGTCCCATTAGGGTTTCTAACCAATCTTGTGCATCCAATAGGTGTGTTTGTGTCATTGGATGAACATTTAGGTATTTTCGTCCTCCCTAGGCTTATTCTTGTCCAATTAGGGTTTTTAACCAATCTTGTACATCCAATAAGTTCATTTGTGTCATTGGATGAACATTTAGGTCATTTTCGTCCTCCCTAGGCTTATTCTTGTCCAATTAGGGTTTTTAACCAATCTTGTGCATCCAATAGGTGTGTTTGTGTCATTGGATGAACATTTAGGTCATTTTCGTCCTCCCTAGGCTTATTCTTGTCCAATTAGGGTTTTTAACCAATCTTGTGCATCCAATAAGTTCATTTGTGTCATTGGATTAACATTTAGGTCATTTTTGTCCTTCCTAGGCTTATTCTTGTCCAATTAGGGTTTCTAACAAATCTTGTGCATCCAATAGGTGTCTTTGTGTCATTGGATGAACATTTAGGTCATTTTCGTCCTCCTTAGTCTTATTCTTGTCCAATTAGGGTTTTAACCAATCTTGTGCATCCAATAAGTTCATTTGTGTCATTGGATGAACATTTAGGTCATTTTCGTTCTCCCAAGGCTTATTCTTGTCCAATTAGGGTTTCTAACCAATCTTGTGCATCCAATAGGTGTGTTTGTGTCATTGGATGAACATTTAGGTCATTTTCGTCCTCCCTAGGCTTATTCTTGTCCAATTAGGGTTTTTAACCAATCTTGTGCATCCAATAAGTTCATTTGTGTCATTGGATTAACATTTAGGTCATTTTCGTCCTCCCTAGGCTTATTCTTATCCAATTAGGGTTTCTAACCAATCTTGTGCATCCAATAGGTGTGTTTGTGTCATTGGATGAACATTTAGGTTATTTTCGTCCTCCCTAGGCTTATTCTTGTCCAATTAGGGTTTTTAACCAATCTTGTGCATCCAATAAGTTCATTTTGTCATTGGATTAACATTTAGGTCATTTTCGTCCTCCCTAGGCTTATTCTTGTCCAATTAGGGTTTCTAACCAATCTTGTGCATCCAATAGGTGTGTTTGTGTCATTGGATGAACATTTAGGTCATTTTCGTCCTCCCTAGTCTTATTCTTGTCCAATAGGGTTTTAAGCAATCTTATGCGTCCAATAAGTTCATTTGTGTCATTGGATGAACATTTAGGTCATTTTCGTCCTTCCTAGGCTTATTCTTGTCCAATTAGGGTTTCTAACCAATCTTGTGCATCCAATAGGTGTGTTTGTGTCATTGGATGAACATTTAGGTCATTTTCGTCCTCCCTAGGCTTATTCTTGTCCAATTAGGGTTTTTAACCAATCTTGTGCATCCAATAAGTTCATTTGTGTCATTGGATGAACATTTAGGTCATTTTCGTCCACCCTAGTCTTATTCTTGTCCAATTAGGGTTTTAAGCAATCTTGTGCATCCAATAAGTTCATTTGTGTCATTGGATGAACATTTAGGTCATTTTCGTCCTCCCTAGTCTTATTCTTGTCCAATTAGGGTGTTAAGCAATCTTGTGCATCCAATAAGTTCATTTGTGTCATTGGATTAACATTTAGGTCATTTTCGTCCTTCCTAGGCTTATTCTTGTCCAATTAGGGTTTCTAACCAATCTTGTGCATCCAATAGGTGTGTTTGTGTCATTGGATGAACATTTAGGTCATTTTCGTCCTCCCTAGGCTTATTCTTGTCCAATTAGGGTTTTTAACCAATCTTGTGCATCCAATAAGTTCATTTGTGTCATTGGATGAACAATTAGGTCATTTTCGTCCACCCTAAGCTTATTCTTGTCCAATTAGGGTTTTTAACCAATCTTATGCATCCAATAAGTTCATTTGTGTCATTGGATGAACATTTAAGTCATTTTCGTCCTCCCTAGGCTTATTCTTGTCCAATTAGGGTTTTTAACCAATCTTGTGCATCCAATAGGTGTGTTTGTGTCATTGGATGAACATTTAGGTCATTTTCGTCCTCCCTAGGCTTATTCTTGTCCAATTAGGGTTTTTAACCAATCTTGTGCATCCAATAAGTTCATTTGTGTCTTTGGATTAACATTTAGGTCATTTTCGTCCTCCCTAGGCTTATTCTTGTCCAATAAGGGTTTCTAACCAATCTTGTGCATCCAATAGGTGTGTTTGTGTCATTGGATGAACATTTAGGTCATTTTCGTCCTCCCTAGGCTTATTCTTGTCCAATTAGGGTTTTTAACCAATCTTGTGCATCCAATAAGTTCATTTGTGTAATTGGATGAACATTTAGGTCATTTTCGTCCTCCCAAGGCTTATTCTTGTCCAATAAGGGTTTCTAACAAATCTTGTGCATCCAATAGGTGTGTTTGTGTCATTTGATGAACATTTAGGTCATTTTCGTCCTCCCTATGCTTATTCTTGTCCAATTAGGGTTTTTAACCAATCTTGTGCATCCAATAGGTGTGTTTGTGTCATTGGATGAACATTTAGGTCATTTTCGTCCTCCCTAGGCTTATTCTTGTCCAATTAGGGTTTTTAACCAATCTTGTGCATCCAATAAGTTCATTTGTGTCATTGGATGAATAGTTAGGTCATTTTCGTCCTCCCTAGGCTTATTCTTGTCCAATTAGGGTTTATAACCAATCTTGTGCATCCAATTGGTGTGTTTAGTCATTTGATGAACATTTAGGTTATTTTCGTCCTCCCTAGGCTTATTCTTGTCCAATTAGGGTTTTTAACCAATCTTGTGCATCCAATAAGTTCATTTGTGTCATTGGATTAACATTTAGGTCATTTTCGTCCTCCCTAGGCTTATTCTTGTCCAATTAGGGTTTCTAACCAATCTAATGCATCCAATAGGTGTGTTTGTGTCATTGGATGAACATTTAGGTCATTTTCGTCCTCCCTAGGCTTATTCTTGTCCAATTAGGGTTTTTAACCAATCTTGTGCATCCAATAAGTTCAATTGTGTCATTGGATGAACATTTAGGTCATTTTCGTCCTCCTGAGGCTTATTGTTGTTCAATTAGGGTTTTTAACCAATCTTGTGCATCCAATATGTTCATCTGTGTCATTGGATGAACATTTAGGTCATTTTCATCCTCCCTAGGCTTATTTTTGTCCAATTAGGGTTTCTAAACAATCTTGTGCATCCAATAGGTGTGTTTGTGTCATTGAATGAACATTTAGGTCATTTTCGTCCTCCCTAGGCTTATTCTTGTCCAATTAGGGTTTTAAGCAATCTTGTGCATCCAATAAGTTCATTTGTGTCATTGGATTAACATTTAGGTCATTTTCGTCCTCCCTAGGCTTATTCTTGTCCAATTAGAATTTTTAACCAATCATGTGCATCCAATAAGTTCATTTGTGTCATTGGATGAACAATTAAGTCATTTTCGTGCACCCTAGGCTTATTCTTGTCCAATTAGGGTTTTTAATCAATCTTGTGCATCCAATAAGTTCATTTGTGTCATGGGATGAACATTTAGGTCATTTTCGTCCTCCCTAGTCTTATTCTTGTCCAATTAGGGTTTTAAGCAATCTTGTGCATCCAATAAGTTCATTTGTGTCGTTGGATGAATAGTTAGGTCATTTTCGTCCTCCCTAGGCTTATTCTTGTCCAATTAGGGTTTCTAACCAATCTTGTGCATCCAATAGGTGTGTTTGTGTCATCGGATGAACATTTAGGTTATTTTCGTCCTCCCTAGTCTTATTCTTGTCCAATTAGGGTTTTAAGCAATCTTGTGCATCCAATAAGTTCATTTGTGTCATTGGATGAATAGTTAGGTCATTTTCGTCCTCCCTAGGCTTATTCTTGTCCAACTAGGGTTTTAAGCAATCTTGTGCATCCAATAAGTTCATTTGTCTCATTGGATTAACATTTAGGTCATTTTCGTCCTCCCTAGGCTTATTCTTGTCCAATTAGGGTTTTTAACCAATCTTGTGCATCCAATAAGTTCAATTGTGTCATTGGATGAACATTTAGGTCATTTTCGTCCTCCCTAGGCTTATTCTTGTCCAATTAGGGTTTCTAACCAATCTTGTGCATCCAATAAGTTCATTTGTGTCGTTGGATGAATAGTTAGGTCATTTTCGTCCTTCCTAGGCTTATTCTTGTCCAATTAGGGTTTCTAACCAATCTTGTGCATCCAATAAGTTCATTTGTGTCATTGGATGAATATTTAGGTCATTTTCATCCTCCCTAGGCATATTCTTATCCAATTAGGGTTTTTAACCAATCTTGTGCATCCAATATGTTCATTTGTGTCATTGGATGAACATTTAGGTCATTTTCGTCCTCCCAAGGCTTATTCTTGTCCAATTAGGGTTTCTAACCAATCTTGTGCATCCAATAGGTGTGTTTGTGTCATTGGATTAACATTTAGGTCATTTTCGTCCTCCCTAGGCTTATTCTTGTCCAATTAGGGTTTTTAACCAATCTTGTGCATCCAATAAGTTCAATTGTGTCATTGGATGAACATTTAGGTCATTTTCGTCCTCCCTAGGCTTATTCTTGTCCAATTAGGGTTTCTAACCAATCTTGTGCATCCAATAGGTGTGTTTGTGTCGTTGGATGAACATTTAGGTCATTTTCGTCCTCCCTAGTCTTATTCTTGTCCAATTAGGGTTTTAAGCAATCTTGTGGATCCAATAAGTTCATTTGTGTCATTGGATGAATATTTAGGTCATTTTCGTCCTCCCTTGGCTTATTCTTGTCCAATTAGGGTTTTTAACCAATCATGTGCATCCAATAAGTTCAATTGTGTCATTGGATGAACATTTAGGTCATTTTCGTCCTCCCTAGACTTATTCTTGTCCAATTAGGGTTTCTAACCAATCTTGTGCATCCAATAAGTTCATTTGTGTCGTTGGATGAATAGTTAGGTCATTTTCTTCCTCCCTAGGCTTATTCTTGTCAAATTAGTGTTTTTAACCAATCGTGTGCATCCAATAGGTGTGTTTGAGTCATTGAATGAACATTTAGGTCATTTTCGTCCTCCCTAGGCTTATTCTTGTCCAATTATGGTTTTTAACCAATCTTGTGCATTCAATAAGTTTATTTGTGTCATTGGGTGAACATTTAGGTCATTTTCGTCCTCCCTAGGCTTATTCTTGTACAATTAGGGTTTCTAACCCATCTTGTGCATCCAATAGGTGTGTTTGTGTCATTGGATGAACATTTAGGTTATTTTCGTCCTCCCTAGGCTTATTCTTGTCCAATTAGGTTTTTTAACCAATCTTGTGCATCCAATAAGTTCATTTGTGTCATTGGATGAACATTTAGGTCATTTTCGTCCTCCCAAGGCTTATTCTTGTCCAATTAGTGTTTCTAACCAATCTTGTGCATCCAATAGGTGTGTTTGTGTCATTCGATGAACATTTAGGTCATTTTCGTCCTCCCTAGGCTTATTCTTGTCCAATTAGGGTTTCTAAACAATCTTGTGCATCCAATAGGTGTGTTTGTGTCATTGGATGAACATTTAGGTCATTTTCGTCCTCCCTAGGCTTATTCTTGTCCAATTAGGGTTTTTAACCAATCTTGTGCATCCAATAAGTTCATTTGTGTCATTGGATGAACAATTAGGTCATTTTCGTCCACCCTAAGCTTATTCTTGTTCAATTAGGGTTTTTAACCAATCTTATGCATCCAATAAGTTCATTTGTGTCATTGGATTATCATTTAGGTCATTTTCGTCCTCCCTAAGCTTATTCTTGTCCAATTAGGGTTTTTAACCAATCTTGTGCATCCAATAGGTGTGTTTGTGTCATTAGATGAACATTTAGGTCATTTTCGTCCTCCCTAGTCTTATTTTTGTCCAATTAGGGTTTTTAACCAATCTTTTGCATCCAATAAGTTCATTTGTGTCATTGGATTAACATTTAGGTCATTTTCGTCCTTCCTAGGCTTATTCTTGTCCAATTAGGGTTTCTAACAAATCTTGTGCATCAAATAGGTGAGTTTGTGTCATTGGATGAACATTTAGGTCATTTCCGTCCTCCCTAGGCTTATTCTTGTCCAATTAGGGTTTTTAACCAATCTTGTGCATCCAATAAGTTCATTTGTGTCATTGGATGAACATTTAGGTTATTTTCGCCCTCCCTAGGCTTATTCTTGTCCAATTAGGGTTTTTAACCAATCTTGTGCATCCAATAAGTTCATTTGTGTCATTGGATTAACATTTAGGTCATTTTCGTCCTTCCTAGGCTTATTGTTGTCCAATTAGGGTTTCTAACCAACCTTGTGCATCCAATAGGTGTGTTTGTGTCATTGGATGAACATTTAGGTCATTTTCGTCCTCCCTAGGCTTATTCATGTCCAATTAGGGTTTTTAACCAATCTTGTGCATCCAATAAGTTCATTTGTGTCATTGGATTAACATTTAGGTCATTTTCGTCCTTCCTAGGCTTATTCTTGTCCAATTAGGGTTTCTAACCAATCTTGTGCATCCAATAAGTTCATTTGTGTCGTTGGATGAATAGTTAGGTCATTTTCGTCCTCCCTAGGCTTATTCTTGTCCAATTAGGGTTTCTAACCAATCTTGTGCATCCAATAGGTGTGTTTGTGTCGTTGGATGAACATTTAGGTCATTTTCGTCCTCCCTAGGCTTATTCTTGTCCAACTAGGGTTTTAAGCAATCTTGTGCCTCCAATAAGTTCATTTGTGTCATTGGATTAACATTTAGGTCATTTTCGTACTCCCTAGGCTTATTCTTGTCCAATTAGGGTTTTTAACCAATCTTGTGCATCCAATAAGTTCAATTGTGTCATTAGATGAACATTTAGGTCATTTTCGTCCTCCCTAGGCTTATTCTTGTCCAATTAGGGTTTTTAACCAATCTTGTGCATCCAATATGTTCATTTGTGTCATTGGATGAACATTTAGGTCATTTTAGTCCTCCCTAGGCTTATTTTTGTCCAATTAGGGTTTCTAAACAATCTTGTGCATCCAATAGGTGTGTTTGTGTCATTGAATGAACATTTAGGTCATTTTCGTCCTCTCTAGGCTTATTCTTGTCCAATTAGGGTTTTAAGCAATCTTGTGCATCCAATAAGTTCATTTGTGTCATTGGATGAATAGTTAGGTCATTTTCGTCCTCCCTAGGCTTATTCTTGTCCAACTAGGGTTTTAAGCAATCTTGTGCATCCAATAAGTTCATTTGTCTCATTGGATTAACATTTAGGTCATTTTCGTCCTCCCTAGGCTTATTCTTGTCCAATTAGGGTTTTTAACCAATCTTGTGCATCCAATAAGTTCAATTGTGTCATTGGATGAACATTTAGGTCATTTTCGTCCTCCCTAGGCTTATTCTTGTCCAATTAGGGTTTCTAAACAATCTTGTGCATCCAATAGGTGTGTTTTTGTCATTGGATGAACATTTAGGTCATTTTCGTCCTCCTTATGCTTATTCTTTTCCAATTAGGGTTTTTAACCAATCTTGCGGATCCAATAAGTTCACTTGTGTCATTGGATTAACATTTTGGTCATTTTCGTCCTCCCTATGCTTATTCTTGTCCAATTATGGTTTCTAACCAATCTTGGGCATCCAATAGGTGTGTTTGTGTCATTGGATTAACATTTAGGTCATTTTCGTCCTCCCTAGGCTTATTCTTGTCCAATTAGGGTTTTTAACCAATCTTGTGCATCCAATAAGTTCAATTGTGTCATTGGATGAACATTTAGGTCATTTTCGTCCTCCCTAGGCTTATTCTTGTCCAATTAGGGTTTCTAACCAATCTTGTGCATCCAATAGGTTTGTTTGTGACATTGGATGAACATTTAGGTCATTTTCGTCCTCCCTAGGCTTATTCTTGTCCCATTAGGGTTTTTAACCAATCTTGTGCATCCAATAAGTTCAATTGTGTCATTAGATGAAAATTTAGGTCATTTTCGTCCTCCTTAGGCTTATTCTAGTCCAATTAGGGTTTTTAACCAATCTTGTGCATCCAATAAGTTCAATTGTGTCATTGGATGAACATTTAGGTCATTTTCGTCCTCCCTAGGCTTATTCTTGTCCAATTAGGGTTTCTAAACAATCTTGTGCATCCAATAGGTGTGTTTGTGTCATTGGATGAACATTTAGGTCATTTTCGTCCTCCTTATGCTTATTCTTTTCCAATTAGGATTTTTAACCAATCTTGTGCATCCAATAAGTTCATTTGTGTCATTGGATGAACATTTAGGTCATTTTCGTCCTCCCTAGGCTTATTCTTGTCCAATTAGGGTTTCTAACCAATCTTGTGCATCCAATAAGTTCATTTGTGTCATTGGATGAACATTTAGGACATTTTCGTCCTCCCTAGGCTTATTCTTGTCCAATTAGGGTTTTTAACCAATCTTGTGCATCCAATAGGTGTGTTTGTGTCATTGGATGAACATTTAGGTCATTTTCGTCCTCCCTAGGCTTATTCTTGTCCAATTAGGGTTTTTAACCAATCTTGTGCATCCAATAAGTTCATTTGTGTCATTGGATAAACATTTACGTCATTTTCGTCCACCCTAGGCTTATTCTTGTCCAATTAGGGTTTTTAACCAATCTTGTGCATCCAATAGGCGTGTTTGTGTTATTGGATGAACATTTAGGTCATTTTCGTCCTCCCTAGGCTTATTCTTGTCCAATTAGGGTTTCTAACCAATCTTGTGCATCCAATAGGTGTGTTTGCGTCATTGGATGAACATTTAGGTCATTTTCGTCCTCCCTAGGCTTATTCTTGTCCAATTAGGGTTTCTAACCAATCTTGTGCATCCAATAGGTGTGTTTGTGTCATTGGATGAACATTTAGGTCATTTTCGTCCTCCCTAGGCTTATTCTTGTCCAATTAGGGTTTTTAACCAATCTTGTGCATCCAATAAGTTCATTTGTGTCATTGGATTAACATTTAGGTCATTTTCGTCCTTCCTAGGGTTATTCTTGTCCAATTAGGGTATCTAACCAATCTTGTGCATCCAATAGGTGTGTTTGTGTCATTGGATGAACATTTAGGTCATTTTCGTCCTCCCTAGGCTTATTCTTGTCCAATTAGGGTTTTTAACCAATCTTGTGCATCCAATAAGTTCATTTGTGTCATTGGATGAATAGTTAGGTCATTTTCGTCCTCCGTAGGCTTATTCTTGTCCAATTAGGGTTTCTAACCAATCTTGTGCATCCAATAGGTGTGTTTAGTCATTTGATGAACATTTAGGTTATTTTCGTCCTCCCTAGGCTTATTCTTGTCCAATTAGGGTTTTTAACCAATCTTGTGCATCCAATAAGTTCATTTGTGTCATTGGATTAACATTTAGGTCATTTTCGTCCTTGCTAGGCTTATTCTTGTCCAATTAGGGTTTCTAAACAATCTTGTGCATCCAATAGGTGTGTTTGTGTCATTGGATGAACATTTAGGTCATTTTCGTCCTCCCTAGGCTTATTCTTGTCCAATTAGGGTTTTTAACCAATCTTGTGCATCCAATAAGTTCATTTGTGTCATTGGGTGAACAATTAGGTCATTTTCGTCCTCCCTAGGCTTATTCTTGTCCAATTAGGGTTTCTAACCAATCTTGTGCATCCAATAGGTGTGTTTGTGTCATTGGATGAACATTTAGGTCATTTTCGTCCTCCCTATGCTTATTCTTGTACAGTTAGGGTTTTTAACCAATCTTGTGCATCCAATAGGTGTGTTTGTGTCATTGGATGAACATTTAGGTTATTTTCGTCCTCCCTAGGCTTATTCTTGTCCAATTAGGGTTTTTAACCAATCTTGTGCATCCAATAAGTTCATTTATGTCATTGGATTAACATTTAGGTCATTTTCGTCCTCCGTAGGTTTATTCTTGTCCAATTAGGGTTTCTAACCAATCTTGTGCATCCAATAGGTGTGTTTGTGTCATTGGATGAACATTTAGGTCATTTTCGTCCTCCCTAGGCTTATTCTTGTCCAATTAGGGTTTTTAACCAATCTTGTGCATCCAATAAGTTCATTTGTGTCATTGGATGAACATTTAGGTCATTTTCGTCCTCCCTGGGCTTATTCTTGTCCAATTAGGGTTTTTAACCAATCTTGTGCATCCAATAAGTTCATTTGTGTCATTGGATGAATAGTTAGGTCATTTTCGTCCTCCCTAGGCTTATTCTTGTCAAATTAGGGTTTTTAACCAATCTTGTGCATCCAATAAGTTCAATTATGTCATTGGATGAACATTTAGGTCATTTTCGTCCTCCCTAGGCTTATTCTTGTCCAATTATGGTTTTTAACCAATCTTGTGCATCCAATAAGTTCATTTGCGTCATTGGATGAATAGTTAGGTCATTTTCGTCCTCCCTAGGGTTATTCTTGTCAAATTAGGGTTTCTAACCAATGTTGTGCATCCAATAGGTGTGTTTGTGTCATTGGATGAACATTTAGGTCATTTTCGTCCTCCCTATGCTTATTCTTGTCCAATTAGGGTTTTTAACCAATCTTGTGCATCCAATAAGTTCAATTGTGTCATTGGATGAACATTTAGGTCATTTTCGTCCTCCCTAGGCTTATTCTTGTCCAATTAGGGTTTTTAACCAATCTTGTGCATCCAATAAGTTCGATTGTGTCATTGGATGAACATTTAGGTCATTTTCGTCCTCCCTAGGTTATTCTTGTCCAATTAGGGTTTTTAACCAATCTTGTGCATCCAATAGGTGTGTTTGTGTCATTGGATGAACATTTAGGTCATTTTCGTCCTCCCTAGGCTTATTCTTGTCCAATTAGGGTTTCTAACCAATCTTGTGCATCCAATAGGTGTGTTTGTGTCATTGGATGAACATTTAGGTCATTTTCGTCCTCCCTATGCTTATTCTTGTCCAATTAGTGTTTTTAATCAATCTTGTGCATCCAATAGGTGTGTTTGTATCATTTGATGAACATTTAGGTCATTTTCGTCCTCCCTAGTCTTATTCTTGTCCAATTAGGGTTTCTAACAAATCTTTTGCATCCAATAGGTGTGTTTGTGTCATTGGATGAACATTTAGGTCATTTTCGTCCTCCCTAGGCTTATTCTTGTCCAATTAGGGTTTCTAACCAATCTTGTGCATCCAATAGGTGTGTTTGTGTCATTGGATGAACATTTAGGTCATTTTCGTCCTCCCTATGCGTATTCTTGTACAATTAGGGTTTTAAGCAATCTTGTGCATCCAATAAGTTCAATTGTGTCATTGGATGAACATTTAGGTCATTTTCGTCCTCCCTAGGCTTATTCTTGTCCAATTAGGGTTTCTAACCAATCTTGTGCATCCAATAGGTGTGTTTGTGTCATTGGATGAACATTTAGGTCATTTTCGTCCTCCCTAGGCTTATTCTTGTCCAATTAAGTTTTTTAACCAATCTTGTGCATACAATAAGTTCAATTGTGTCATTGGATGAACATTTAGGTCATTTTCGTCCTCCCTAGGCTTATTCTTGTCCAATTAGGGTTTCTAACCAATCTTGTGCATCCAATAGGTGTGTTTGTGTCATTGGAAGAACATTTAGGTCATTTTCGTCCTCCCTAGGCTTATTGTTGTCCAATTAGGGTTTTTAACCAATCTTGTGCATACAATAAGTTCAATTGTGTCATTGGATGAACATTTAGGTCATTTTCGTCCTCCCTAGGCTTATTCTTGTCCAATTAGGGTTTCTAACCAATCTTGTGCATCCAATAGGTGTGTTTGTGTCATTGGATGAACATTTAGGTCATTTTCGTCCTCCCTAGGCTTATTCTTTTCTAATTAGGGTTTCTAACCAATCTTGTGCATCCAATAAGTTCATTTGTGTCATTGGATTAACATTTAGGTCATTTTCGTCCTCCCTAGGCTTATTCTTGTCCAATTAGGGTTTTTAACCAATCTTGTGCATCCAATACGTTCATTTGTGTCATTGGATGAACATTTAGGTCATTTTCGTCCTCCCTAGGCTTATTGTTGTCCAATTAGGGATATTAACCAATCTTGTGCATCCAATAAGTTCATTTGTGTCATTGAATGAACATTTAGGTCATTTTCGTCCTCCCTAGGCTTTTTCTTGTCCAATTAGGGATTTTAACCAATCTTGTGCATCCAATAGGTGTGTTTGTGTCATTGGATGAACATTTAGGTCAATTTCGTCCTCCCTAGGCTTATTCTTGTCCAATTAGGGTTTTTAACCAATCTTGTGCATCCAATAAGTTCATTTGTGTCATTGGATTAACATTTAAGTCATTTTCGTCCTCCCTAGGCTTATTTTTGTCCAATAAGGGTTTCTAACCAATCTTGTGCATCCAATAGGTGTGTTTGTGTCATTGGATGAACATTTAGGTCATTTTCGTCCTCCCTAGGCTTATTCTTGTCCAATTAGGGTTTTTAACCAATCTTGTGCATCCAATAAGTTCATTTGTGTCATTGGATGAACATTTAGGTCATTTTTGTCCTCCCAAGGCTTATTCTTGTCCAATAAGGGTTTCTAACCAATCTTGTGCATCCAATAGGTGTGTTTTTGTCATTTGATGAAAATTTAGGTCATTTTCGTCCTCCGTATGCTTATTCTTGTCCAATTAGGGTTTTTAACCAATCTTGTGCATCCAATAGGTGTGTTTGTGTCATTGGATGAACATTTAGGTCATTTTCGTCCTCCCTAGGCTTATTCTTGTCCAATTAGGGTTTCTAACCAATCTTGTGCATCCAATAGGTGTGTTTGTGTCATTGGATGAACATTTAGGTCATTTTCGTCCTCCCTAGGCTTATTCTTGTCCAATTAGAGTTTTTAAGCAATCTTGTACATCCAATAAGTTCATTTGTGTCATTGGATGAACATTTAGGTCATTTTCGTCCTCCCCAGGCTTATTCTTGTCCAATTAGGGTTTTTAACCAATCTTGTGCATCAAATAGGTGTATTTGTGTCATTGGATGAACATTTAGGTCATTTTCGTCCTCCCTAGGCTTATTCTTGTCCAATTAGGGTTTCTAACCAATCTTGTGCATCCAATAGGTGTGTTTGTGTCATTGGATGAACATTTAGGTCATTTTCGTCCTCCCTAGGCTTATTCTTGTCCAATTAGGGTTTTTAACCAATCTTGTGCATCCAATAAGTTCATTTGTGTCATTGGATGAACATTTAGGTTATTTTCGTCCTCCCTATGCTTATTGTTGTCCAATTAGGGTTTCTAACCAATCTTGTGCATCCAATAGGTGTGTTTGTGTCATTGGATGAACATTTAGGTCATTTTCGTCCTCCCTAGTCTTATTCTTGTCCAATTAGGGTTTTTAACCAATCTTGTGCATCCAATAAGTTCAATTGTGTCATTGGATGAACATTTAGGTCATTTTCGTCCTCCCTAGGCTTATTCTTGTCCAATTAGGGTTTCTAACCAATCTTGTGCATCCAATAAGTTCATTTGTGTCGTTGGATGAATAGTTAGGTCATTTTCGTCCTCCCTAGGCCTATTCTTGTCCAATTAGGGTTTTAAGCAATCTTGTGCATCCAATAAGTTCATTTGTGTCATTGGATTAACATTTAGGTCATTTTCGTCCTCCCTTGGCTTATTCTTGTCCAATTAGGGTTTTTAACCAATCATGTGCATCCAATAAGTTCATTTGTGTCATTGGATGAACAATTAGGTCATTTTCGTGCACCCTAGGCTTATTCTTGTCCAATTAGGGTTTTTAATCAATCTTGTGCATCCAATAAGTTCATTTGTGTCATGGGATGAACATTTAGGTCATTTTCGTCCTCCCTAGTCTTATTCTTGTCCAATTAGGGTTTTAAGCAACCTTGTGCATCCAATAAGTTCATTTGTGTCGTTGGATGAATAGTTAGGTCATTTTCGTCCTCCCTAGGCTTATTCTTGTCAAATTAGGGTTTCTAACCAATCTTGTGCATCCAATAGGTGTGTTTGTGTCATCGGATGAACATTTAGGTTATTTTCGTCCTCCCTAGTCTTATTCTTGTCCAATTAGGGTTTTAAGCAATCTTGTGCATCCAATAAGTTCATTTGTGTCATTGGATGAATAGTTAGGTCATTTTCGTCCTCCCTAGGCTTATTCTTGTCCAACTAGGGTTTTAAGCAATCTTGTGCATCCAATAAGTTCATTTGTCTCATTGGATTAACATTTAGGTCATTTTCGTCCTCCCTAGGCTTATTCTTGTCCAATTAGGGTTTTTAACCAATCTTGTGCATCCAATAAGTTCAATTGTGTCATTGGATGAACATTTAGGTCATTTTCGTCCTCCCAAGGCTTATTCTTGTCCAATTAGGGTTTCTAACCAATCTTGTGCATCCAATAGGTGTGTTTGTGTCATTGGATGAACATTTAGGTCATTTTCGTCCTCCCTAGGCTTATTCTTGTCCAATTAGGGTTTTTAACCAATCTTGTGCATCCAATAAGTTCATTTGTGTCATTGGATGAATATTTAGGTCATTTTCGTCCTCCCAAGGCTTATTCTTGTCCAATTAGGGTTTCTAAACAATCTTGTGAATCCAATAGGTGTGTTTGTGTCATTGGATGAACATTTAGGTCATTTTCGTCCTCCCTAGTCTTATTCTTGTCCAATTAGGGTTTTTAACCAATCTTGTGCATCCAATAAGTTCATTTGTGTCATTGGGTGAACATTTAGGTCATTTTCGTCCTCCCTAGGCTTATTCTTGTCCAATTAGGGTTTCTAACCCATCTTGTGCATCCAATAGGTGTGTTTTGTCATTTGATGAACATTTAGGTTATTTTCGTCCTCCCTAGGCTTATTCTTGTCCAATTAGGGTTTTTAACCAATCTTGTGCATCCAATAAGTTCATTTGTGTCATTGGATTAACATTTAGGTCATTTTCGTCCTCCCTAGGCTTATTCTTGTCCAATAAGGGTTTCTAACCAATCTTGTGCATCCAATAGGTGTGTTTGTGTCATTGGATGAACATTTAGTTTATTTTCGTCCTCCCTAGGCTTATTCTTGTCCAATTAGGGTTTCTAACCAATCTTGTGCATCCAATAGGTGTGTTTGTGTCATTGGATGAACATTTAGGTCATTTTCGTCCTCCCTAGTCTTATTCTTGTCCAATTAGGGTTTTAAGCAATCTTGTGCATCCAATAAGTTCATTTGTGTCATTGGATGAATATTTAGGTCATTTTCATCCTCCCTAGGCTTATTCTTGTCCAATTAGGGTTTTTAACCAATCATGTGCGTCCAATAAGTTCATTTGTGTCATTGGATGAACAATTAGGTCATTTTCGTCCACCCTAAGCTTATTCTTGTCCAATTAGGGTTTTTAACCAATCTTATGCATCCAATAAGTTCATTTGTGTCGTTGGATGAACATTTCGGTCATTTTCGTCCTCCCAAGGCTTATTCTTGTCCAATTAGGGTTTCTAACCAATCTTGTGCATCCAATAGGTGTGTTTGTGTCATTGGATGAACATTTAGGTCATTTTCGTCCTCCCTAGGCTTATTCTTGTCCAATTAGGGTTTTTAACCAATCTTGTGCATCCAATAAGTTCATTTGTGTCATTGGATTAACATTTAGGTCATTTTCGTCCTTCCTAGGCTTATTCTTGTCCAATTAGGGTTTCTAACCAATCTTGTGCATCAAATAGGTGTGTTTGTGTCATTGGATGAACATTTAGGTCATTTTCGTCCTCCCTTGGCTTATTCTTGTCCAATTAGTGTTTTTAACCAATCTTGTGCATCCAATAAGTTCATTTGTGTCATTGGATGAACATTTAGGTTATTTTCGTCCTCCCTAGGCTTATTCTTGTCCAATTAGGGTTTTTAACCAATCTTGTGCATCCAATAAGTTCATTTGTGTCATTGGATTAACATTTACGTCATTTTCGTCCTCCCTTGGCTTATTCTTCTCCAATTAGGGTTTCTAAAAAATCTTGTGCATCCAATAGGTGTGTTTGTGTAATTGGATGAACATTTAGGTCATTTTCGTCCTCCCTAGGCTTATTCTTGTCCAATTAGGGTTTTTAACCAATCTTGTGCATCCAATAAGTTCATTTGTGTCATTGGATGAACATTTAGGTCATTTTCGTCCTCCGTAGGCTTATTCTCTTCCAATTAGGGTTTTTAACCAATCTTGAGCATCCAATAAGTTCATTTGTGTCATTGGATTAACATTTAGGTCATTTTCGTCCTCCCTAGGCTTATTCTTGTCAAATTAGGGTTTCTAACCAATCTTGTGCATCCAATAGGTTTGTTTGTGACATTGGATGAACATTTAGGTCATTTTCGTCCTCCCTAGGCTTATTCTTGTCCAATTAGGGTTTTTAACCAATCTTGTGCATCCAATAAGTTCATTTGTGTCATTGGATGAATAGTTAGGTCATTTTCGTCCTCCCTAGGCTTATTCTTGTCAAATTAGGGTTTCTAACCAATCGTGTGCACCCAATAGGAGTGTTTGTGTCCTTGGATGAACATTTAGGTCATTTTCGTCCTCCCTAGGCTTATTCTTGTCCAATTAGGGTTTTTAACCAATCTTGTGCATCCAATAGGTGTGTTTGTGTCATTGGATGAACATTTAGGTCATTTTCGTCCTCCCTAGGCTTATTCTTGTCCAATTAGGGTTTTTAACCAATCTTGTGCATCCAATAAGTTCATTTGTGTCATTGGATTAACATTTAGGTCATTTTCGTCCTCCCTAAGCTTATTCTTGTCCAATTAGGGTTTCTAACCAATCTTGTGCATCCAATAGGTGTGTTTGTGACATTGGATGAACATTTAGGTCATTTTCGTCCTCCCTAGGCTTATTTTTGTCCATTTAGGGTTTTTAACCAATCTTGTGCATCCAATAAGTTCAATTGTGTCATTGGATGAACATTTAGGTCATTTTCGTCCTCCCTAGGCTTATTCTTGTCCAATTAGGGTTTCTAACCAATCTTGTGCATCCAATAAGTTCATTTGTGTCGTTGGATGAATAGTTAGGTCATTTTCGTCCTCCCTAGGCTTATTCTTGTCCAATTAGGGTTTTTAACCAATCGTGTGCATCCAATAGGTGTGTTTGAGTCATTGAATGAACATTTAGGTCATTTTCGTCCTCCCTAGGCTTATTCTTGTCCAATTAGGGTTTCTAACCAATCTTGTGCATCCAATAAGTTCATTTGTGTCGTTGGATGAATAGTTAGGTCATTTTCGTCCTCCCTAGGCTTATTCTTGTCAAATTAGGGTTTTTAACCAATCGTGTGCATCCAATAGGTGTGTTTGAGTCATTGAATGAACATTTAGGTCATTTTCGTCCTCCCTAGGCTTATTCTTGTCCAATTAGGGTTTTTAACCAATCTTGTGCATCCAATAGGTGTGTTTGTGTCATTGGATGAACATTTAGGTCATTTTCGTCCTCCCTAGGCTTATTCTTGTCCAACTAGGGTTTTAAGCTATCTTGTGCATCCAATAAGTTCATTTGTGTCATTGGATTAACATTTAGGTCATTTTCGTCCTCCCTAGGCTTATTCTTGTCCAATTAGGGTTTTTAACCAATCTTGTGCATCCAATAAGTTCAATTGTGTCATTAGATGAACATTTAGGTCATTTTCGTCCTCCCTAGGCTTATTCTTGTCCAATTAGGGTTTTTAACCAATCTTGTGCATCCAATATGTTCATTTGTGTCATTGGATGAACATTTAGGTCATTTTAGTCCTCCCTAGGCTTATTTTTGTCCAATTAGGGTTTCTAAACAATCTTGTGCATCCAATAGGTGTGTTTGTGTCATTGAATGAACATTTAGGTCATTTTCGTCCTCCCTAGGCTTATTCTTGTCCAATTAGGGTTTTAAGCAATCTTGTGCATCCAATAAGTTCATTTGTGTCATTGGATTAACATTTAGGTCATTTTCGTCCTCCCTAGGCTTATTCTTGTCCAATTAGGGTTTTTAACCAATCATGTGCATCCAATAAGTTCATTTGTGTCATTGGATGAACAATTAAGTCATTTTCGTGCACCCTAGGCTTATTCTTGTCCAATTAGGGTTTTTAATCAATCTTGTGCATCCAATAAGTTCATTTGTGTCATGGGATGAACATTTAGGTCATTTTCGTCCTCCCTAGTCTTATTCTTGTCCAATTAGGGTTTTAAGCAATCTTGTGCATCCAATAAGTTCATTTGTGTCGTTGGATGAATAGTTAGGTCATTTTCGTCCTCCCTAGGCTTATTCTTGTCAAATTAGGGTTTCTAACCAATCTTGTGCATCCAATAGGTGTGTTTGTGTCATCGGATGAACATTTAGGTTATTTTCGTCCTCCCTAGTCTTATTCTTGTCCAATTAGGGTTTTAAGCAATCTTGTGCATCCAATAAGTTCATTTGTGTCATTGGATGAATAGTTAGGTCATTTTCGTCCTACCTAGGCTTATTCTTGTCCAACTAGGGTTTTAAGCAATCTTGTGCATCCAATAAGTTCATTTGTCTCATTGGATTAACATTTAGGTCATTTTCGTCCTCCCTAGGCTTATTCTTGTCCAATTAGGGTTTTTAACCAATCTTGTGCATCCAATAAGTTCAATTGTGTCATTGGATGAACATTTAGGTCATTTTCGTCCTCCCTAGGCTTATTCTTGTCCAATTAGGGTTTCTAACCAATCTTGTGCATCCAATAAGTTCATTTGTGTCGTTGGATGAATAGTTAGGTCATTTTCGTCCTCCCTAGGCTTATTCTTGTGAAATTAGGGTTTTTAACCAATCGTGTGCATCCAATAGGTGTGTTTGAGTCATTGAATGAACATTTAGGTCATTTTCGTCCTCCCTAGGCTTATTCTTGTCCAATTAGGGTTTTTAACCAATCTTGTGCATCCAATAGGTGTGTTTGTGTCATTGGATGAACATTTAGGTCATTTTCGTCCTCCCTAGGCTTATTCTTGTCCAACTAGGGTTTTAAGCTATCTTGTGCATCCAATAAGTTCATTTGTGTCATTGGATTAACATTTAGGTCATTTTCGTCCTCCCTAGGCTTATTCTTGTCCAATTAGGGTTTTTAACCAATCTTGTGCATCCAATAAGTTCAATTGTGTCATTAGATGAACATTTAGGTCATTTTCGTCCTCCCTAGGCTTATTCTTGTCCAATTAGGGTTTTTAACCAATCTTGTGCATCCAATATGTTCATTTGTGTCATTGGATGAACATTTAGGTCATTTTAGTCCTCCCTAGGCTTATTTTTGTCCAATTAGGGTTTCTAAACAATCTTGTGCATCCAATAGGTGTGTTTGTGTCATTGAATGAACATTTAGGTCATTTTCGTCCTCTCTAGGCTTATTCTTGTCCAATTAGGGTTTTAAGCAATCTTGTGCATCCAATAAGTTCATTTGTGTCATTGGATGAATAGTTAGGTCATTTTCGTCCTCCCTAGGCTTATTCTTGTCCAACTAGGGTTTTAAGCAATCTTGTGCATCCAATAAGTTCATTTGTCTCATTGGATTAACATTTAGGTCATTTTCGTCCTCCCTAGGCTTATTCTTGTCCAATTAGGGTTTTTAACCAATCTTGTGCATCCAATAAGTTCAATTGTGTCATTGGATGAACATTTAGGTCATTTTCGTCCTCCCTAGGCTTATTCTTGTCCAATTAGGGTTTCTAAACAATCTTGTGCATCCAATAGGTGTGTTTTTGTCATTGGATGAACATTTAGGTCATTTTCGTCCTCCTTATGCTTATTCTTTTCCAATTAGGGTTTTTAACCAATCTTGCGGATCCAATAAGTTCACTTGTGTCATTGGATTAACATTTTGGTCATTTTCGTCCTCCCTATGCTTATTCTTGTCCAATTATGGTTTCTAACCAATCTTGGGCATCCAATAGGTGTGTTTGTGTCATTGGATTAACATTTAGGTCATTTTCGTCCTCCCTAGGCTTATTCTTGTCCAATTAGGGTTTTTAACCAATCTTGTGCATCCAATAAGTTCAATTGTGTCATTGGATGAACATTTAGGTCATTTTCGTCCTCCCTAGGCTTATTCTTGTCCAATTAGGGTTTCTAACCAATCTTGTGCATCCAATAGGTTTGTTTGTGACATTGGATGAACATTTAGGTCATTTTCGTCCTCCCTAGGCTTATTCTTGTCCCATTAGGGTTTTTAACCAATCTTGTGCATCCAATAAGTTCAATTGTGTCATTGGATGAACATTTAGGTCATTTTCGTCTTCCCTAGGCTTATTCTTGTCCAATTAGGGTTTTTAACCAATCTTGTGCATCCAATAAGTTCAATTGTGTCATTGGATGAACATTTAGGTCATTTTCGTCCTCCCTAGGCTTATTCTTGTCCAATTAGGGTTTCTAACCAATCTTGTGCACCCAATAAGTTCATTTGTGTCGTTGGATGAATAGTTAGGTCATTTTCGTCCTCCCTAGGATTATTCTTGTCCAATTAGGGTTTCTAACCTATCTTGTGCATCCAATAGGTGTGTTTGTGTCGTTGGATGAACATTTAGGTCATTTTCGTCCTCCCTAGTCTTATTCTTGTCCAATTAGGGTTTTAAGCAATCTTGTGCATCCAATAAGTTCATTTGTGTCATTGGATGAATATTTAGGTCATTTTAATCCTCCCTAGGCTTATTCTTGTCCAATTATGGTATCTAACCAATCTTGTGCATCCAATAGGTGTGTTTGAGTCATTGGATGAACATTTAGGTCATTTTCGTCCTCCCTAGGCTTATTCTTGTCCAATTAGGGTTTTTAACCAATCTTGTGCATCCAATAAGTTCAATTGTGTCATTGGATGAACATTTAGGTCATTTTCGTCCTCCCTAGGCTTATTCTTGTCCAATTAGGGTTTTTAACCAATCTTGTGCATCCAATAAGTTCACTTGTGTCATTGGATTAACATTTATGTCATTTTCGTCCTCCCTAGGCTTATTCTTGTCCAATTAGGGTTTCTAACCAATCTTGTGCATCCAATAGGTGTGTTTGTGTCATTGGATGAACATTTAGTACATTTTCGTCCTCCCTAGGCTTATTCGTGTCCAATTAGGGTTTTTAACCAATCTTGTGCATCCAATAAGTTCATTTGTGTCATTGGATTAACATTTAGGTCATTTTCGTCCTCCCTAGGCTTATTCTTGTCCAATTAGGGTTTCTAACCAATCTTGTGCATCCAATAGGTGTGTTTGTGTCATTGGATAAACATTTAGGTCATTTTCGTCCTCCCTATGCTTATTCTTGTCCAATTAGGGTTTTTAACCAATCTTGTGCATCCAATAGGTGTGTTTGTGTCATTGGATGAACATTTAGGTCATTTTCGTCCTCCCTAGGCTTATTTTTGTCCAATTAGGGTTTCTAAACAATCTTGTGCATCCAATAGGTGTGTTTGTGTCATTGAATGAACATTTAGGTCATTTTCGTCCTCCCTAGGCTTATTCTTGTCCAATTAGGGTTTTAAGCAATCTTGTGCATCCAATAAGTTCATTTGTGTCATTGGATTAACATTTAGGTCATTTTCGTCCTCCCTAGGCTTATTCTTGTCCAATTAGAGTATTTAACCAATCATGTGCATCCAATAAGTTCATTTGTGTCATTGGATGAACAATTAGGTCATTTTCGTGCACCCTAGGCTTATTCTTGACCAATTAGGGTTTTTAATCAATCTTGTGCATCCAATAGGTGTGTTTGTGTCATTGGATTAACATTTAGGTCATTTTCGTCCTCCGTAGGCTTATTCTTGTCCAATTAGGGTTTCTAACCAATCTTGTGCATCCAATAGGTGTGTTTGTGTCATTGGATGAACATTTAGGTCATTTTCGTCCTCCCTAGGCTTATTGTTGTCCAATTAGGGTTTTTAACCAATCTTGTGCATCCAATATGTTCATCTGTGTCATTGGATGAACATTTAGGTCATTTTCGTCCTCCCTAGGCTTATTTTTGTCCAATTAGGGTTTCTAAACAATCTTGTGCAGCCAATAGGTGTGTTTGTGTCATTGAATGAACATTTAGGTCATTTTCGTCCTCCCTAGGCTTATTCTTGTCCAATTAGGGTTTTAAGCAATCTTGTGCATCCAATAAGTTCATTTGTGTCATTGGATTAACATTTAGGTCATTTTCGTCCTCCCTAGGCTTATTCTTGTCCAATTAGGGTTTTTAACCAATCATGTGCATCCAATAAGTTCATTTGTGTCATTGGATGAACAATTAGGTCATTTTCGTGCACCCTAGGCTTATTCTTGTCCAATTAGGGTTTTTAATCAATCTTGTGCATCCAATAAGTTCATTTGTGTCATGGGATGAACATTTAGGTCATTTTCGTCCTCCCTAGTCTTATTCTTGTCCAATTAGGGTTTTAAGCAATCTTATGCATCCAATAAGTTCATTTGTGTCGTTGGATGAATAGTTAGGTCATTTTCGTCCTCCCTAGGCTTATTCTTGTCAAATTAGGGTGTTTAACCAATCTTGTGCATCCAATAGGTGTGTTTGTGTCATCGGATGAACATTTAGGTCATTTTCGTCCTCCCTAGTCTTATTCTTGTCCAATTAGGGTTTTAAGCAATCTTGTGCATCCAATAAGTTCATTTGTGTCATTGGATGAATAGTTAGGTCATTTTCGTCCTCCCTAGGCTTATTCTTGTCCAACTAGGGTTTTAAGCAATCTTGTGCATCCAATAAGTTCATTTGTGTCATTGGATTAACATTTAGGTCATTTTCGTCCTCCCTAGGCTTATTCTTGTCCAATTAGGGTTTCTAACCAATCTTGTGCATCCAATAAGTTCATTTGTGTCGTTGGATGAATAGTTAGGTCATTTTCGTCCTCCCTAGGATTATTCTTGTCCAATTAGGGTTTCAAACCAATCTTGTGCATCCAATAGGTGTGTTTGTGTCGTTGGATGAACATTTAGGTCATTTTCGTCCTCCCTAGTCTTATTCTTGTCCAATTAGGGTTTTAAGCAATCTTGTGCATCCAATAAGTTCATTTGTGTCATTGGATGAATATTTAGGTCATTTTCATCATCCCTAGGCTTATTCTTGTCCAATTAGGGTTTCTAACCAATCTTGTGCATCCAATAGGTGTGTTTGTGTCATCGGATGAACATTTAGGTTATTTTCGTCCTCCCTAGTTTTATTCTTGTCCAATTAGGGTTTTAAGCAATCTTGTGCATCCAATAAGTTCATTTGTTTCATTGGATGAATAATTAGGTCATTTTCGTCCTCCCTAGGCTTATTCTTGTCCAACTAGGGTTTTAAGCAATCTTGTGCATCCAATAAGTTCATTTGTGTCATTGGATTAACATTTAGGTCATTTTCGTCCTCCCTAGGCTTATTCTTGTCCAATTAGGGTTTTTAACCAATCATGTGCATCCAATAAGTTCAATTGTGTCATTAGATGAACATTTAGGTCATTTTCGTCCTCCCTAGGCTTATTCTTGTCCAATTAGGGTTTTTAACCAATCTTGTGCATCCAATATGTTCATTTGTGTCATTGGATGAACATTTAGGTCATTTTAGTCCTCCCTAGGCTTATTTTTGTCCAATTAGGGTTTCTAAACAATCTTGTGCATCCAATAGGTGTGTTTGTGTCATTGAATGAACATTTAGGTCATTTTCGTCCTCCCTTGGCTTATTCTTGTCCAATTAGGGTTTTTAACCAATCATGTGCATCCAATAAGTTCATTTGTGTCATTGGATGAACAATTAGGTCATTTTCGTGCACCCTAGGCTTATTCTTGTCCAATTAGGGTTTTTAATCAATCTTGTGCATCCAATAAGTTCATTTGTGTCATGGGATGAACATTTAGGTCATTTTTCGTCCTCCCTAGTCTTATTCTTGTCCAATTAGGGTTTTAAGCAACCTTGTGCATCCAATAAGTTCATTTGTGTCGTTGGATGAATAGTTAGGTCATTTTCGTCCACCCTAGGCTTATTCTTGTCAAATTAGGGTTTCTAACCAATCTTGTGCATCCAATAGGTGTGTTTGTGTCATCGGATGAACATTTAGGTTATTTTCGTCCTCCCTAGTCTTATTCTTGTCCAATTAGGGTTTTAAGCAATCTTGTGCATCCAATAAGTTCATTTGTGTCATTGGATGAATAGTTAGGTCATTTTCGTCCTCCCTAGGCTTATTCTTGTCCAACTAGGGTTTTAAGCAATCTTGTGCATCCAATAAGTTCATTTGTCTCATTGGATTAACATTTAGGTCATTTTCGTCCTCCCTAGGCTTATTCTTGTCCAATTAGGGTTTTTAACCAATCTTGTGCATCCAATAAGTTCAATTGTGTCATTGGATGAACATTTAGGTCATTTTCGTCCTCCCTAGGCTTATTCTTGTCCAATTAGGGTTTCTAACCAATCTTGTGCATCTAATAATTTCATTTGTGTCGTTGGATGAATAGTTAGGTCATTTTCGTCCTCCCTAGGCTTATTCTTGTCAAATTAGGGTTTTTAACCAATCGTGTGCATCCAATAGGTGTGTTTGAGTCATTGAATGAACATTTAGGTCATTTTCGTCCTCCCTAGGCTTATTCTTGTCCAATAAGGGTTTTTAACCAATCTTGTGCATCCAATAGGTGTGTTTGTGTCATTGGATGAACATTTAGGTCATTTTCGTCCTCCCTAGGCTTATTCTTGTCCAACTAGGGTTTTAAGCTATCTTGTGCATCCAATAAGTTCATTTGTGTCATTGGATTAACATTTAGGTCATTTTCGTCCTCCCTAGGCTTATTCTTGTCCAATTAGGGTTTTTAACCAATCATGTGCATCCAATAAGTTCAATTGTGTCATTAGATGAACATTTAGGTCATTTTCGTCCTCCCTAGGCTTATTCTTGTCCAATTAGGGTTTTTAACCAATCTTGTGCATCCAATATGTTCATTTGTGTCATTGGATGAACATTTAGGTCATTTTAGTCCTCCCTAGGCTTATTTTTGTCCAATTAGGGTTTCTAAACAATCTTGTGCATCCAATAGGTGTGTTTGTGTCATTGAATGAACATTTAGGTCATTTTCGTCCTCCCTAGGCTTATTCTTGTCCAATTAGGGTTTTAAGCAATCTTGTGCGTCCAATAAGTTCATTTGTGTCATTGGATTAACATTTAGGTCATTTTCGTCCTCCCTAGGCTTATTCTTGTCCAATTAGGGTTTTTAACCAATCATGTGCATCCAATAAGTTCATTTGTGTCATTGGATGAACAATTAGGTCATTTTCGTGCACCCTAGGCTTATTCTTGTCCAATTAGGGTTTTTAATCAATCTTGTGCATCCAATAAGTTCATTTGTGTCATGGGATGAACATTTAGGTCATTTTCGTCCTCCCTAGTCTTATTCTTGTCCAATTAGGGTTTTAAGCAATCTTATGCATCCAATAAGTTCATTTGTGTCGTTGGATGAATAGTTAGGTCATTTTCGTCCTCCCTAGGCTTATTCTTGTCAAATTAGGGTGTTTAACCAATCTTGTGCATCCAATAGGTGTGTTTGTGTCATCGGATGAACATTTAGGTCATTTTCGTCCTCCCTAGTCTTATTCTTGTCCAATTAGGGTTTTAAGCAATCTTGTGCATCCAATAAGTTCATTTGTGTCATTGGATGAATAGTTAGGTCATTTTCGTCCTCCCTAGGCTTATTCTTGTCCAACTAGGGTTTTAAGCAATCTTGTGCATCCAATAAGTTCATTTGTGTCATTGGATTAACATTTAGGTCATTTTCGTCCTCCCTAGGCTTATTCTTGTCCAATTAGGGTTTTTAACCAATCTTGTGCATCCAATAAGTTCAATTGTGTCATTAGATGAACATTTAGGTCATTTCCGTCCTCCCTAGGCTTATTCTTGTCCAATTAGGGTTTTTAACCAATCTTGTGCATCCAATATGTTCATTTGTGTCATTGGATGAACATTTAGGTCATTTTAGTCCTCCCTAGGCTTATTTTTGTCCAATTAGGGTTTCTAAACAATCTTGTGCATCCAATAGGTGTGTTTGTGTCATTGAATGAACATTTAGGTCATTTTCGTCCTCCCTAGGCTTATTCTTGTCCAATTAGGGTTTTAAGCAATCTTGTGCATCCAATAAGTTCATTTGTGTCATTGGATTAACATTTAGGTCATTTTCGTCCTCCCTAGGCTTATTCTTGTCCAATTAGGGTTTTTAACCAATCATGTGCATCCAATAAGTTCATTTGTGTCATTGGATGAACAATTAAGTCATTTTCGTGCACCCTAGGCTTATTCTTGTCCAATTAGGGTTTTTAATCAATCTTGTGCATCCAATAAGTTCATTTGTGTCATGGGATGAACATTTAGGTCATTTTCGTCCTCCCTAGTCTTATTCTTGTCCAATTAGGGTTTTAAGCAATCTTGTGCATCCAATAAGTTCATTTGTGTCGTTGGATGAATAGTTAGGTCATTTTCGTCCTCCCTAGGCTTATTCTTGTCAAATTAGGGTTTCTAACCAATCTTGTGCATCCAATAGGTGTGTTTGTGTCATCGGATGAACATTTAGGTTATTTTCGTCCTCCCTAGTCTTATTCTTGTCCAATTAGGGTTTTAAGCAATCTTGTGCATCCAATAAGTTCATTTGTGTCATTGGATGAATAGTTAGGTCATTTTCGTCCTACCTAGGCTTATTCTTGTCCAACTAGGGTTTTAAGCAATCTTGTGCATCCAATAAGTTCATTTGTCTCATTGGATTAACATTTAGGTCATTTTCGTCCTCCCTAGGCTTATTCTTGTCCAATTAGGGTTTTTAACCAATCTTGTGCATCCAATAAGTTCAATTGTGTCATTGGATGAACATTTAGGTCATTTTCGTCCTCCCTAGGCTTATTCTTGTCCAATTAGGGTTTTTAATCAATCTTGTGCATCCAATAAGTTCATTTGTGTCATTGGATGAACATTTAGGTCATTTTCGTCCTCCCTAGTCTTATTCTTGTCGAATTAGGGTTTTTATGCAATCTTGTGCATCCAATAGGTGTGTTTGTGTCATTGGAGGAACATTTAGGTCATTTTCGTCCTCCCTAGTCTTATTCTTGTCCAATTAGGGTTTTTATGCTTTCTTGTGCATCCAATAGGTGTGTTTGTGTCATTGGACGAACATTTAGGTCATTTTCGTCCTCCCTAGGCTTATTCTTGTCCAATTAGGGTTTTTAACCAATCTTGTGCATCCAATAAGTTCATTTGTGTCATTGGATGAACATTTAGGTCATTTTCGTCCTCCCTAGGCTTATTCTTGTACAATTAGGGTTTTTAACCAATCTTGTGCATCCAATAAGTTCATTTGTGTCATTGGATGAACATTTAGGTTATTTTCGTCCTCCCTAGGCTTATTCTTGTCCAATTAGGGTTTTTAACCAATCTTGTGCATCCAATAAGTTCATTTGTGTCATTGGATGAACATTTAGGTCATTTTCGTCCTCCCTAGGCTTATTCTTGTCCAATTAGGGTTTTTAACCAATCTTGTGCATCCAGTAAGTTCATTTGTGTCATTGGGTGAACATTTAGGTCATTTTCGTCCTCCCTAGGCTTATTCTTGTCCAATTAGGAATTCTAACCAATCTTGTGCATCCAATAGGTGTGTTTAGTCATTTGATGAACATTTAGGTTATTTTCGTCCTCCCTAGGCTTATTCTTGTCCAATTAGGGTTTTTAACCAATCTTGTGCATCCAATAAGTTCATTTGTGTCATTGGATTAACATTTAGGTCATTTTCGTCCTCCCTAGGCTTATTCTTGTCCAATTAGGGTTTCTAACCAATCTAATGCATCCAATAGGTGTGTTTGTGTCATTGGATGAACATTTAGGTCATTTTCGTCCTCCCTAGGCTTATTCTTGTCCAATTAGGGTTTTTAACCAATCTTGTGCATCCAATAAGTTCAATTGTGTCATTGGATGAACATTTAGGTCATTTTCGTCCTCCTGAGGCTTATTGTTGTTCAATTAGGGTTTTTAACCAATCTTGTGCATCCAATATGTTCATCTGTGTCATTGGATGAACATTTAGGTCATTTTCATCCTCCCTAGGCTTATTTTTGTCCAATTAGGGTTTCTAAACAATCTTGTGCATCCAATAGGTGTGTTTGTGTCATTGAATGAACATTTAGGTCATTTTCGTCCTCCCTAGGCTTATTCTTGTCCAATTAGGGTTTTAAGCAATCTTGTGCATCCAATAAGTTCATTTGTGTCATTGGATTAACATTTAGGTCATTTTCGTCCTCCCTAAGCTTATTCTTGTCCAATTAGGGTTTCTAACCAATCTTGTGCATCCAATAGGTGTGTTTGTGTCATTGGATGAACATTTAGGTCATTTTCGTCCTCCCTAGGCTTATTCTTGTCCAATTAGGGTTTTTAACCAATCTTGTGCATCCAATAAGTTCATATGTGTCATTGGATGAACATTTAGGTCATTTTCGTCCTCCCTAGGCTTATTCTTGTCCAATTAGGGTTTTTAACCAATCTTGTGTATCAAATAGGTGTGTTTGTGTCATTGGATGAACATTTAGGTCATTTTCGACCTCCCTAGGCTTATTCTTGTCCAATTAGGGTTTTTAACCAATCTTGTGCATCCAATAAGTTCATTTGTGTCATTGGATTAACATTTAGGTCATTTTCGTCCTTCCTAGGCTTATTCTTGTCCAATTAGGGTTTCTAACCAATCTTGTGCATCAAATAGGTGTGTTTGTGTCATTGGATGAACATTTAGGTCATTTTGGTCCTCCCTAGGCTTATTCTTGTCCAATTAGGGTTTTTAACCAATCTTGTGCATCCAATAAGTTCATTTGTGTCATTGGATGAACATTTAGGTTATTTTCGTCCTCCCTAGGCTTATTCTTGTCCAATTAGGGTTTTTAACCAATCTTGTGCATCCAATAAGTTCATTTGTGTCATTGGATGAACATTTAGGTTATTTTCGTCCTCCCTAGGCTTATTCTTGTCCAATTAGGGTTTTTAACCAATCTTGTGCATCCAATAAGTTCATTTGTGTCATTGGGTGAACATTTAGGTCATTTTCGTCCTCCCTAGGCTTATTCTTGTCCAATTAGGGTTTTTAACCAATCTTGTGCATCCAATAGGTGTGTTTAAGTCATTGAATGAACATTTATGTGATTTGCGTCCTCCCTAGGCTTATTCTTGTCCAATTAGGGTTTTTAACCAATCTTGTGCATCCAATAGGTGTGTTTGTGTCATTGGATGAACATTTAGGTCATTTTCGTCCTCCCTAGGCTTATTCTTGTCCAACTAGGGTTTTAAGCAATCTTGTGCATCCAATTAGTTCATTTGTGTCATTGGATGAACATTTAGGTCATTTTCGTCCTCCCTAGGCTTATTCTTGTCCAATTAGGGTTTCTAACCAATCTTGTGCATCCAATAGGTGTGTTTGTGTCATTGGATGAACATTTAGGTCATTTTCGTCCTCCCTAGGCTTATTTTTGTCCAATTAGGGTTTCTAAACAATCTTGTGCATCCAATAGGTGTGTTTGTGTCATTGGATGAACATTTAGGTCATTTTCGTCCTCCCTAGGCTTATTCTTGTCCAATTATGGTTTTTAACCAATCTTGTGCATCCAATAAGTTCATTTGTGTCATTGGATGAACATTTAGGTCATTTTCGTCTTCCCTAGGCTTATTCTTGTCCAATTAGGGTTTTTAACCAATCTTGTGCATCCAATAAGTTCAATTGTGTCATTGGATGAACATTTAGGTCATTTTCGTCCTCCCTAGGCTTATTCTTGTCCAATTAGGGTTTTTAACCAATCTTGCGCATCCAATATGTTCATTTGTGTCATTGGATGAACATTTAGGTCATTTTCGTCCTCCCTAGGCTTATTCTTGTCCAATTAGGGTTTCTAAACAATCTTGTGCATCCAATAGGTGTGTTTGTGTCATTGGATGAACATTTAGGTCATTTTCGTCCTCCCTAAGCTTATTCTTGTCCAATTAGGGTTTCTAACCAATCTTGTGCATCCAATAGGTGTGTTTGTGCCATTGGATGAACATTTAGGTCATTTTCGTCCTCCCTATGCTTATTCTTGTCCAATTATGGTTTCTAACCAATCTTGGGCATCCAATAGGTATGTTTGTGTCATTGGATTAACATTTAGGTCATTTTCGTCCTCCCTAGGCTTATTCTTGTCCAATTAGGGTTTTTAACCAATCTTGCGGATCCAATAAGTTCACTTGTGTCATTGGATTAACATTTTGGTCATTTTCGTCCTCCCTATGCTTATTCTTGTCCAATTATGGTTTCTAACCAATCTTGGGCATCCAATAGGTGTGTTTGTGTCATTGGATTAACATTTAGGTCATTTTTGTCCTCCCTAGGCTTATTCTTGTCCAATTAGGGTTTTTAACCAATCTTGTGCATCCAATAAGTTCAATTGTGTCATTGGATGAACATTTAGGTCATTTTCGTCCTCCCTAGGCTTATTCTTGTCCAATTAGGGTTTCTAACCAATCTTGTGCATCCAATAGGTGTGTTTAGTCATTTGGTGAACATTTAGGTCATTTTCGTCCTCCCTAGGCTTATTCTTGTCCAATTAGGGTTTTTAACCAATCTTGTGCATCCAATAAGTTCAATTGTGTCATTGGATGAACATTTAGGTCATTTTCGTCCTCCCTAGGCTTATTCTTGTCCAATTAGGGTTTCTAACCAATCTTGTGCATCCAATAGGTGTGTTTAGTCATTTGATGAACATTTAGGTCATTTTCTTCCTCCCTAGGCTTATTCTTGTCCAATTAGGGTTTTTAACCAATCTTGTGCATCCAATAAGTTCAATTGTGTCATTGGATGAACATTTAGGTCATTTTCGTCCTCCCTAGGCTTATTCTTGTCCAATTAGGGTTTTTAACCAATCTTGTGCATCCAATAGGTGTGTTTGTGTCATTGGATTAACATTTAGGTCATTTTCGTCCTTCCTAGGCTTATTCTTGTCCAATTAGGGTTTCTAACCAATCTTGTGCATCAAATAGGAGTGTTTGTATCATTGGATGAACATTTAGGTCATTTTCGTCCTCCCTAGGCTTATTCTTGTCCAATTAGGGTTTTTAACCAATCTTGTGCATCCAATAAGTTCATTTGTGTCATTGGATGAACATTTAGGTTATTTTCGTCCTCCCTAGGCTTATTCTTGTCCAATTAGGGTTTTTAACCAATCTTGTGCATCCAATAAGTTCATTTGTGTCATTGGATTAACATTTAGGTCATTTTCGTCCTCCCTAGGCTTATTCTTTTCCAATTAGGGTTTCTAACCAATCTTGTGCATCCAATAGGTGTGTTTGTGTCATTGGATGAACATTTAGGTCATTTTCGTCCTCCCTAGGCTTATTGTTGTCCAATTAGGGTTTTTAACCAATCTTGTGCATCCAATATGTTCATCTGTGTCATTGGATGAACATTTAGGTCATTTTCGTCCTCCCTAGGCTTATTTTTGTCCAATTAGGGTTTCTAAACAATCTTGTGCAGCCAATAGGTGTGTTTGTGTCATTGAATGAACATTTAGGTCATTTTCGTCCTCCCTAGGCTTATTCTTGTCCAATTAGGGTTTTAAGCAATCTTGTGCATCCAATAAGTTCATTTGTGTCATTGGATTAACATTTAGGTCATTTTCGTCCTCCCTAGGCTTATTCTTGTCCAATTAGGGTTTTTAACCAATCATGTGCATCCAATAAGTTCATTTGTGTCATTGGATGAACAATTAGGTCATTTTCGTGCACCCTAGGCTTATTCTTGTCCAATTAGGGTTTTTAATCAATCTTGTGCATCCAATAAGTTCATTTGTGTCATGGGATGAACATTTAGGTCATTTTCGTCCTCCCTAGTCTTATTCTTGTCCAATTAGGGTTTTAAGCAATCTTATGCATCCAATAAGTTCATTTGTGTCGTTGGATGAATAGTTAGGTCATTTTCGTCCTCCCTAGGCTTATTCTTGTCAAATTAGGGTTTTTAACCAATCTTGTGCATCCAATAGGTGTGTTTGTGTCATCGGATGAACATTTAGGTCATTTTCGTCCTCCCTAGTCTTATTCTTGTCCAATTAGTGTTTTCAGCAATCTTGTGCATCCAATAAGTTCGTTTGTGTCATTGGATGAATAGTTAGGTCATTTTCGTCCTCCCTAGGCTTATTCTTGTCCAACTAGGGTTTTAAGCAATCTTGTGCATCCAATAAGTTCATTTGTGTCATTGGATTAACATTTAGGTCATTTTCGTCCTCCCTAGGCTTATTCTTGTCCAATTAGGGTTTTTAACCAATCTTGTGCATCCAATAAGTTCAATTGTGTCATTGGATGAACATTTAGGTCATTTTCGTCCTCCCTAGGCTTATTCTTGTCCAATTAGGGTTTCTAACCAATCTTGTGCATCCAATAAGTTCATTTGTGTCGTTGGATGAATAGTTAGGTCATTTTCGTCCTCCCTAGGCTTATTCTTGTCAAATTAGGGTTTTTAAGCAATCGTGTGCATCCAATAGGTGTGTTTGAGTCATTGAATGAACATTTAGGTCATTTTCGTCCTCCCTAGGCTTATTCTTGTCCAATTAGGGTTTTTAACCAATCTTGTGCATCCAATAGGTGTGTTTGTGTCATTGGATGAACATTTAGGTCATTTTCGTCCTCCCTAGGCTTATTCTTGTCCAACTAGGGTTTTAAGCAATCTTGTGCATCCAATAAGTTCATTTGTGTCATTGGATTAACATTTAGGTCATTTTCGTCATCCCTAGGCATATTCTTGTCCAACTAGGGTTTTTACCCAATCATGTGCGTCCAATAAGTTCATTTGTGTCATTGGATGAACAATTAGGTCATTTTCGTCCACCCTAAGCTTATTCTTGTCCAATTAGGGTTTTTAACCAATCTTATGCATCCAATAAGTTCATTTGTGTCATTGGATGAACATTTAGGTCATTTTCGTCCTGCCTAGGCTTATTCTTGTCCAATTAGGGTTTTTAACCAATCTTGTGCATCCAATAGGTGTGTTTGTGTCATTGGATGAACATTTAGGTCATTTTCGTCCTCCCTAGGCTTATTCTTGTCCAATTAGGGTTTTTAACCAATCTTGTGCATCCAATAGGTGTGTTTGTGTCATTGGATGAACATTTAGGTCATTTTCGTCCTCCCTAGGCTTATTCTTATCCAATTAGGGTTTTTAACCGATCTTGTGCATCCAATAAGTTCATTTGTGTCATTGGATTAACATTTAGGTCATTTTCGTCCTTCCTAGGCTTATTCTTGTCCGATTAGGGTTTCTAACCAATCTTGTGCATTCAATAGGTGTGTTTGTGTCATTGGATGAACATTTAGGTCATTTTCGTCCTCCCTAGTCTTATTCTTGTCCAATCAGAGTTTTTAACCAATCTAGTGCATCCAATAAGTTCATTTGTGTCATTGGATTAACATTTAGGTCATATTCGTCCTCCTTAGGCTTATTCTTGTCCAATTAGGGTTTTTAACCAATCTTGTGCATCCAATAGGTGTGTTTGTGTCATTGGATGAACATTTAGGTCATTTTCGTCCTCCCTAGGCTTATTCTTGTCCAATTAGGGTTTTTAACCGATCTTGTGCATCCAATAAGTTCATTTGTGTCATTGGATGAACATTTAGGTCATTTTCGTCCTCCCTAGGCTTATTCTTGTCCAATTAGGGTTTTTAACCAATCTTGTGCATCCAATAGGTGTGTTTGTGTCATTGGATGAACATTTAGGTCATTTTCGTCCTCCCTAGGCTTATTCTTGTCCAACTAGGGTTTTAAGCTATCTTGTGCATCCAATAAGTTCATTTGTGTCATTAGATTAACATTTAGGTCATTTTCGTCCTCCCTAGGCTTATTCTTGTCCAATTAGGGTTTTTAACCAATCTTGTGCATCCAATAAGTTCAATTGTGTCATTAGATGAACATTTAGGTCATTTTCGTCCTCCCTAGGCTTATTCTTGTCCAATTAGGGTTTTTAACCAATCTTGTGCATCCAATATGTTCATTTGTGTCATTGGATGAACATTTAGGTCATTTTCGTCCTCTCAAGGCTTATTCTTGTCCAATTAGGGTTTCTAAACAATCTTGTGCATCCAATAGGTGTGTTTGTGTCATTGGATGAACATTTAGGTCATTTTCGTCCTCCCTAAGCTTATTCTTGTCCAATTAAGGTTTCTAAACAATCTTGTGCACTCAATAGGTGTGTTTGTGTCATTGGATGAACATTTAGGTCATTTTCGTCCTCCCTAGGCTTATTCTTGTCCAATTAGGGTTTTTAACCAATCTTGTGCATCCAATAGGTGTGTTTGTGTCATTGGATGAACATTTAGGTCATTTTCGTCCTCCCTAGGCTTATTATTGTCCAATTAGGGTTTTTAACCAATCTTGTGCATCCAATAAGTTCCTTTGTGTCATTGGATAAACATTTAGGTCATTTTCACCCACCCTAGGCTTATTCTTGTTTAATTAGGGTTTGTAACCAATCTTGTGCATCCAATAAGTTCATTTGTGTCATTGGATTAACATTTAGGTCATTTTCGTCCTCCCAAGGCTTATTCTTGTCCAATTATGGTTTTTAACCAATCTTGTGCATCCAATAAGTTCATTTGTGTCATTGGATGAACATTTAGGTCATTTTCGTCCTCCCTAGGCTTATTCTTGTCCAATTAGGGTTTTTAACCAATCTTGTGCATCCAATAAGTGGGTTTGTGTCATTGGATGAACATTTAGGTCATTTTCGTCCTCCCTAGGCTTATTCTTGTCCAATTAGGGTTTTTAACCAATCTTGTGCATCCAATAGGTGTGTTTGTGTCATTGGATGAACATTTAGGTCATTTTCGTCCTCCTTATGCTTATTCTTGTCCAATTAGGGTTTTTAACCAATCTTGTGGATCCAATAAGTTCATTTGTGTCATTGGATGAACATTTAGGTCATTTTCGTCCTCCCTAGGCTTATTCTTGTCCAATTAGGGTTTTTAACCAATCTTGTGCATCCAATAGGTGTGTTTGTGTCATTGGATGAACATTTAGGTCATTTTCGTCCTCCCTAGGCTGATTCTTGTCCAATTAGGGTTTCTAACCAATCTTGTGCATCCAATAGGTGTATTTTTGTCATTGGATGAACATTTAGGTCATTTTCGTCCTCCCTAGGCTTATTCTTGTCTAATTAGGGTTTTTAAGCAATCTTGTGCATCCAATAAGTTCATTTGTGTCATTGGATGAACATTTAGGTCATTTTCGTCCTCCCTAGGCTTATTCTTGTCCAATTAGGGTTTCTAACCATTCTTGTGCATCCAATAGGTGTGTTTGTGTCATTGGATGAACATTTAGGTCATTCTCGTCCTCCCTAGGCTTATTCTTGTCCAATTAGGGTTTTTAAGCAATCTTGTGCATCCAATAAGTTCATTTGTGTTATTGGATGAACATTTAGGTCAGTTTCGTCCTCCCTAGGCTTATTCTTGTCCAATTAGGGTTTCTAAGCATTCTTTTGCATCCAATAGGTGTGTTTGTGTCATTGGATGAACATTTAGGTCATTCTCGTCCTCCCTAGGCTTATTCTTGTCCAATTAGGGTTTTTAACCAATGTTGTGCATCCAATAGGTGTATTTGTGTCATTGGATGAACATTTAGGTCATTTTCGTCCTCCCTAGGCTTATTCTTGTCCAATTAGGGTTTTTAACCAATCTTGTGCATCCAATAGGTGTGTTTGTGTCATTGGATGAACATTTAGGTCATTTTCGTCCTCCCTAAGCTTATTCTTGTCTAATTAGGGTTTTTAAGCAATCTTGTGCATCCAATAAGTTCATTTGTGTTATTCGATGAACATTTAGGTCATTTTCGTCCTCCCTAGGCTTATTCTTGTCCAATTAGGGTTTCTAACCAATCTTGTGCATCCAATAGGTGTATTTGTGTCATTGGATGAACATTTAGGTCATTTTCGTCCTCCCTAGGCTTATTATTGTCCAATTAGGGTTTTTAACCAATCTTGTGCATCCAATAGGTGTGTTTGTGTCATTGGATGAACATTTAGGTCATTTTCGTCCTCCCTAGGCTTATTATTGTCCAATTAGGGTTTTTAACCAATCTTGTGCATCCAATAAGTTCCTTTGTGTCATTGGATAAACATTTAGGTCATTTTCACCCACCCTAGGCTTATTCTTGTTTAATTAGGGTTTGTAACCAATCTTGTGCATCCAATAAGTTCATTTGTGTCATTGGATGAACATTTAGGTCATTTTCGTCCTCCCTAGGCTTATTCTTGTCCAATTATGGTTTTTAACCAATCTTGTGCATCCAATAAGTTCATTTGTGTCATTGGATGAACATTTAGGTCATTTTCGTCCTCCCTAGGCTTATTCTTGTCCAATTAGGGTTTTTAACCAATCTTGTGCATCCAATAAGTTCGATTGTGTCATTGGATGAACATTTAGGTCATTTTCGTCCTCCCTAGGCTTATTCTTGTCCAATTAGGGTTTTTAACCAATCTTGTGCATCCAATAGGTGTGTTTGTGTCATTGGATGAACATTTAGGTCATTTTCGTCCTCCTTAGGCTTATTCTTGTCCAATTAGGGTTTCTAACCAATCTTGTGCATCCAATAGGTGTGTTTGTGTCATTGGATGAACATTTAGGTCATTTTCGTCCTCCCTATGCTTATTCTTGTACAGTTAGGGTTTTTAACCAATCTTGTGCATCCAATAGGTGTGTTTGTGTCATTGGATGAACATTTAGGTTATTTTCGTCCTCCCTAGGCTTATTCTTGTCCAATTAGGGTTTTTAACCAATCTTGTGCATCCAATAAGTTCAATTGTGTCATTGGATGAACATTTAGGTCATTTTCGTCCTCCCTAGGCTTATTCTTGTCCAATTAGGGTTTCTAACCAATCTTGTGCATCCAATAAGTTCATTTGTGTCGTTGGATGAATAGTTAGGTCATTTTCGTCCTCCCTAGGCTTATTCTTGTCCAATTAGGGTTTTTAACCAATCGTGTGCATCCAATAGGTGTGTTTGAGTCATTGAATGAACATTTAGGTCATTTTCGTCCTCCCTAGGCTTATTCTTGTCCAATTAGGGTTTTTAACCAATCTTGTGCATCCAATAGGTGTGTTTGTGTCATTGGATGAACATTTAGGTCATTTTCGTCCTCCCTAGGCTTATTCTTGTCCAACTAGGGTTTTAAGCAATCTAGTGCATCCAATAAGTTCATTTGTGTCATTGGATTAACATTTAGGTCATTTTCGTACTCCCTAGGCTTATTCTTGTCCAATTATTTTTTTTAACCAATCTTGTGCATCCAATAAGTTCAATTGTGTCATTAGATGAACATTTAGGTCATTTTCGTCCTCCCTAGGCTTATTCTTGTCCAATTAGGGTTTTTAACCAATCTTGTGCATCCAATATGTTCATTTGTGTCATTGGATGAACATTTAGGTCATTTTAGTCCTCCCTAGGCTTATTTTTGTCCAATTAGGGTTTCTAAACAATTTTGTGCATCCAATAGGTGTGTTTGTGTCATTGAATGAACATTTAGGTCATTTTCGTCCTCCCTAGGCTTATTCTTGTCCAATTAGGGTTTTAAGCAATCTTGTGCATCCAATAAGTTCATTTGTGTCATTGGATGAATAGTTAGGTCATTTTCGTCCTCCCTAGGCTTATTCTTGTCCAACTAGGGTTTTAAGCAATCTTGTGCATCCAATAAGTTCATTTGTGTCGTTGGATGAATAGTTAGGTCATTTTCGTCCTCCCTAGGCTTATTCTTGTCAAATTAGGGTTTTTAACCAATCGTGTGCATCCAATAGGTGTGTTTGAGTCATTGAATGAACATTTAGGTCATTTTCGTCCTCCCTAGGCTTATTCTTGTCCAATTAGGGTTTTTAACCAATCTTGTGCATCCAATAGGTGTGTTTGTGTCATTGGATGAACATTTAGGTCATTTTCGTCCTCCCTAGGCTTATTCTTGTCCAACTAGGGTTTTAAGGAATCTTGTGCATCCAATAAGTTCATTTGTGTCATTGGATTAACATTTAGGTCATTTTCGTCCTCCCTAGGCTTATTCTTGTCCAATTAGGGTTTTTAACCAATCTTGTGCATCCAATAAGTTCAATTGTGTCATTAGATGAACATTTAGGTCATTTTCGTCCTCCCTAGGCTTATTCTTGTCCAATTAGGGTTTTTAACCAATCTTGTGCATCCAATATGTTCATTTGCGTCATTGGATGAACATTTAGGTCATTTTAGTCCTCCCTAGGCTTATTTTTGTCCAATTAGGGTTTCTAAACAATCTTGTGCATCCAATAGGTGTGTTTGTGTCATTGAATGAACATTTAGGTCATTTTCGTCCTCCCTAGGCTTATTCTTGTCCAATTAGGGTTTTAAGCAATCTTGTGCATCCAATAAGTTCATTTGTGTCATTGGATTAACATTTAGGTCATTTTCGTCCTCCCTAGGCTTATTCTTGTCCAATTAGGGTTTTTAACCAATCATGTGCATCCAATAAGTTCATTTGTGTCATTGGATGAACAATTAGGTCATTTTCGTGCACCCTAGGCTTATTCTTGTCCAATTAGGGTTTTTAATCAATCTTGTGCATCCAATAAGTTCATTTGTGTCATGGGATGAACATTTAGGTCATTTTCGTCCTCCCTAGGATTATTCTTGTCCAATTAGGGTTTCTAACCAATCTTGTGCATCCAATAGGTGTGTTTGGGTCGTTGGATGAACATTTAGGTCATTTTCGTCCTCCCTAGTCTTATTCTTGTCCAATTAGGGTTTTAAGCAATCTTGTGCATCCAATAAGTTCATTTGTGTCATTGGATGAATATTTAGGTCATTTTCATCATCCCTAGGCTTATTCTTGTCCAATTAGGGTTTCTAACCAATCTTGTGCATCCAATAGGTGTGTTTGTGTCATTGGATGAACATTTAGGTCATTTTCATCCTCCCTAGGCTTATTCTTGTCCAACTAGGGTTTTAAGCAATCTTGTGCATCCAATTAGTTCATTTGTGTCATTGGATGAACATTTAGGTCATTTTCGTCCTCCCTAGGCTTATTCTTGTCCAATTAGGGTTTCTAACCAATCTTGTGCATCCAATAGGTGTGTTTGTGTCATTGGATGAACATTTAGGTCATTTTCGTCCTCCCTAGGCTTATTTTTGTCCAATTAGGGTTTCTAAACAATCTTGTGCATCCAATAGGTGTGTTTGTGTCATTGGATGAACATTTAGGTCATTTTCGTCCTCCCTAGGCTTATTCTTGTCCAATTATGGTTTTTAACCAATCTTGTGCATCCAATAAGTTCATTTGTGTCATTGGATGAACATTTAGGTCATTTTCGTCCTCCCTAGGCTTATTCTTGTCCAATTAGGGTTTTTAATCAATCTTGTGCATCCAATAAGTTCATTTGTGTCATTGGATGAACATTTAGGTCATTTTTGTCCTCCCTATGCTTATTCTTATCCAATTAGGGTTTTTAACCAATTTTGTGCATCCAATAGGTGTTTTTGTGTCATTGGATGAACATTTAGGTCATTTTCGTCCTCCCTAGGCTTATTCTTGTCCAATTAGGGTTTTTAACCAATCTTGTGCATCCAATTAGTTCAATTGTGTCATTGGATGAACATTTAGGTCATTTTCGTCCTCCCTAGGCTTATTCTTGTCCAATTAGGGTTTCTAACCAATCTTGTGCATCCAATAAGTTCATTTGTGTCGTTGGATGAATAGTTAGGTCATTTTCGTCCTCCCTAGGCTTATTCTTGTCAAATTAGGGTTTTTAAGCAATCGTGTGCATCCAATAGGTGTGTTTGAGTCATTGAATGAACATTTAGGTCATTTTCGTCCTCCCTAGGCTTATTCTTGTCCAATTAGGGTTTTTAACCAATCTTGTGCATCCAATAGGTGTGTTTGTGTCATTGGATGAACATTTAGGTCATTTTCGTCCTCCCTAGGCTTATTCTTGTCCAACTAGGGTTTTAAGCAATCTTGTGCATCCAATAAGTTCATTTGTGTCATTGGATTAACATTTAGGTCATTTTCGTCCTCCCTAGGCTTATTCTTGTCCAATTAGGGTTTTTAACCAATCATGTGCATCCAATAAGTTCATTTGTGTCATTGGATGAACAATTAGGTCATTTTCGTCCACCCTAAGTTTATTCTTGTCCAATTAGGGTTTTTAACCAATCTTATGCATCCAATAAGTTCATTTGTGTCATTGGATGAACATTTAGGTCATTTTCGTCCTCCCTAGGCTTATTCTTGTCCAATTAGGGTGTTTAACCAATCTTGTGCTTCCAATAGGTGTGTTTGTGTCATTGGATGAACATTTAGGTCATTTTCGTCCTCCCTAGGCTTATTCTTGTCCAATTAGGGTTTTTAACCGATCTTGTGCATCCAATAAGTTCATTTGTGTCATTGGATTAACATTTAGGTCATTTTCGTCCTTCCTAGGCTTATTCTTGTCCAATTAGGGTTTCTAACCAATCTTGTGCATTCAATAGGTGTGTTTGTGTCGTTGGATGAACATTTAGGTCATTTTCGTCCTCCCTAGGCTTATTCTTGTCCAATTAGGGTTTTTAACCAATCTTGTGCATCCAATAAGTTCATTTGTGTCATTGGATTAACATTTAGGTCATTTTCGTCCTCCCTAGGCTTAATCTTGTCCAATTAGGGTTTTTAACCAATCTTGTGCATCCAATAGGTGTGTTTGTGTCGTTGGATGAACATTTAGGTCATTTTCGTCCTCCCTAGGCTTATTCTTGTCCAATTAGGGTTTTTAACCAATCTTGTGCATCCAATAAGTTCAATTGTGTCATTGGATGAACATTTAGGTCATTTTCGTCCTCCCTAGGCTTATTCTTGTCCAATTAGGGTTTCTAACCAATCTTGTGCACCCAATAAGTTCATTTGTGTCGTTGGATGAATAGTTAGGTCATTTTCGTCCTCCCTAGGATTATTCTTGTCCAATTAGGGTTTCTAACCTATCTTGTGCATTTAATAGGTGTGTTTGTGTCGTTGGATGAACATTTAGGTCATTTTCGTCCTCCCTAGTCTTATTCTAGTCCAATTAGGGTTTTAAGCAATCTTGTGCATCCAATAAGTTCATTTGTGTCATTGGATGAATATTTAGGTCATTTTCATCATCCCTAGGCTTATTCTTGTCCAATTAGGGTTTCTAACCAATCTTGTGCATCCAATAGGTGTGTTTGTGTCATTGGATGAACATTTAGGTCATTTTCGTCCTCCCTAGTCTTGTTCTTGTCCAATTAGGGTTTTTAACCAATCTTGTGCATCCAATAAGTTCATTTGTGTCATTGGATGAACATTTAGGTCATTTTTGTCCTCCCTAGGCTTATTCTTGTGCAATTAGGGTTTTTAACCAATCTTGTGCATCCAATAGGTGTGTTTTTGTCATTGGATGAACATTTAGGTCATTTTCGTCCTCCCTAGGCTTTTTCTTGTCCAACTAGGGTTTTAAGCAATCTTGTGCATCCAATTAGTTCATTTGTGTCATTGGATGAACATTTAGGTCATTTTCGTCCTCCCTAGGCTTATTCTTGTCCAATTAGGGTTTTTAACCAATCTTGTGCATCCAATAAGTTCATTTGTGTCATTGGGTGAACATTTAGGTCATTTTCGTCCTCCCTATGCTTATTCTTGTCCAATTAGGGTTTCTAACCAATCTTGTGCATCCAATAGGTGTCTTTAGTCATTTGATGAACATTTAGGTCATTTTCGTCCTCCCTAGGCTTATTCTTGTCCAATTAGGGTTTTTAACCAATCTTGTGCATCCAATAGGTGTGTTTGTGTCATTGGATGAACATTTAGGTCATTTTCGTTCTCCCTAGGCTTATTCTTGTCCAATTAGGGTTTTTAACCAATCTTGTGCATCCAATAAGTTCATTTGTGTCATTGGATGAACATTTAGGTCATTTTCATCCTCCCAAGGCTTATTCTTGTCCAATTATGGTTTTTAACCAATCTTGTGCATCCAATAAGTTCATTTGTGTCATTGGATGAACATTTAGGTCATTTTCGTCCTCCCTAGGCTTATTCTTGTCCAATTAGGGTTTTTAACCAATCTTGTGCATCCAATAGGTGTGTTTGTGTCATTGGATGAACATTTAGGTCATTTTCGTCCTCCCTAGTCTTATTCTTGTCCAATTAGGGTTTTAAGCAATCTTGTGCATCCAATAAGTTCATTTGTGTCATTGGATGAACATTTAGGTCATTTTCGTCCTCCCTAGGCTTATTCATGTCCAATTAGGGTTTTTAAGCAATCTTGTGCATCCAATAAGTTCATTTGTGTCATTGGATGAACTTTTTGGTCATTTTCGTCCTCCCTAGGCTTATTCTTGTCCAATTAGGGTTTTTAACCAATCTTGTGCATCCAATATGTGTATTTGTGTCATCGGATGAACATTTAGGTCATTTTCGTCCTCCCTAGGCTTATTCTTGTCCAATTAGGGGTTTTAAGCAATCTTGTGCATCCAATAAGTTCGTTTGTGTCATTGGATGAACATTTAGGTCATTTTCGTCCTCCCTAGGCTTATTCTTGTCCAATTAAGGTTTTTAACCAATCTTGTGTATCCAATAAGTTCATTTGTGTCATTGGATAAACATTTAGGTCATTTTCGTCCTCCCTAGGCTTATTCTTGTCCAATTAGAGTTTTTAACCAATCTTGTGCATCCAATAGGTGTGTTTGTGTCATTGAATGAACATTTAGGTCATTTTCGTCCTCCCTAGGCTTATTCTTATCAATTTAGGGGTTCTACCCAATCTTGTGCATCCAATAGGTGTATTTGTGTCATTGGATGAACATTTAGGTCATTTTCGTCCTCCCTAGGATTATTCTTGTCTAATTAGGGTTTTTAAGCAATCTTGTGCGTCCAATAAGTTCATTTGTGTTATTGGATGAACATTTAGGTCATTTTCGTCCTCCCTAGGCTTATTCTTGTCCAATTAGGGTTTCTAACCAATCTTGTGCATCCAATAGGTGTATTTGTGTCATTGGATGAACATTTAGGTCATTTTCGTCCTCCCTAAGCTTATTCTTGTCCAATTAGGGTTTTTAAGCAATCTTGTGCATCCAATAAGTTCATATCTGTCATTGGATGAACATTTAGGTCATTTTCGTCCTCCCTAGGCATATTCTTGTCCAATTAGGTTTTTTAACCAATCATGTGCATCCAATAGGTGTATTTGTGTCATTGGATGAACATTTAGGTCATTTTCGTCCTCACTAGGCTTATTCTTGTCAATTAGGGTTTTTAAGCAATCTTGTGCGTCCAATAAGTTCATTTGTGTCATTGGATGAACATTTAGGTCATTTTCGTCCTCCTTAGGCTTATTCTTGTCCAAATAGGGTTTTTAACCAATCTTGTGCATCCAATAAGTTCATTTGTGTCATTGGATGAACATTTAGGTCATTTTCGTCCTCCCTAGGCTTATTCTTGTCCAATTAGGGTTTTTAACCAATCTTGTGCATCCAATAGGTGTGTTTGTGTCATTGGATGAACATTTAGGTCATTTTCGTCCTCCCTAGGCTTATTCTTGTCCAACTAGGGTTTTAAGCTATCTTGTGCATCCAATAAGTTCATTTGTGTCATTGGATTAACATTTAGGTCATTTTCGTCCTCCCTAGGCTTATTCTTGTCCAATTAGGGTTTTTAACCAATCTTGTGCATCCAATAAGTTCAATTGTGTCATTAGATGAACATTTAGGTCATTTTCGTCCTCCCTAGGCTTATTCTTGTCCAATTAGGGTTTTTAACCAATCTTGTGCATCCAATATGTTCATTTGTGTCATTGGATGAACATTTAGGTCATTTTAGTCCTCCCTAGGCTTATTTTTGTCCAATTAGGGTTTCTAAACAATCTTGTGCATCCAATAGGTGTGTTTGTGTCATTGAATGAACATTTAGGTCATTTTCGTCCTCCCTAGGCTTATTCTTGTCCAATTAGGGTTTTAAGCAATCTTGTGCGTCCAATAAGTTCATTTGTGTCATTGGATTAACATTTAGGTCATTTTCGTCCTCCCTAGGCTTATTCTTGTCCAATTAGGGTTTTTAACCAATCATGTGCATCCAATAAGTTCATTTGTGTCATTGGATGAACAATTAGGTCATTTTCGTGCACCCTAGGCTTATTCTTGTCCAATTAGGGTTTTTAATCAATCTTGTGCATCCAATAAGTTCATTTGTGTCATGGGATGAACATTTAGGTCATTTTCGTCCTCCCTAGTCTTATTCTTGTCCAATTAGTGTTTTAAGCAATCTTATGCATCCAATAAGTTCATTTGTGTCGTTGGATGAATAGTTAGGTCATTTTCGTCCTCCCTAGGCTTTTTCTTGTCCAACTAGGGTTTTAAGCAATCTTGTGCATCCAATAAGTTCATTTGTGTCATTGGATTAACATTTAGGTCATTTTCGTCCTCCCTAGGCTTATTCTTGTCCAATTAGGGTTTTTAACCAATCTTGTGCATCCAATAAGTTCAATTGTGTCATTGGATGAACATTTAGGTCATTTTCGTCCTCCCTAGGCTTATTCTTGTCCAATTAGGGTTTCTAACCAATCTTGTGCATCAAATAAGTTCATTTGTGTCGTTGGATGAATAGTTAGGTCATTTTCGTCCTCCCTAGGCTTATTCTTGTCAAATTAGGGTTTTTAACCAATCGTGTGCATCCAATAGGTGTGTTTGAGTCATTGAATGAACATTTAGGTCATTTTCGTCCTCCCTAGGCTTATTCTTGTCCAATTAGGGTTTTTAACCAATCTTGTGCATCCAATAGGTGTGTTTGTGTCATTGGATGAACATTTAGGTCATTTTCGTCCTCCCTAGGCTTATTCTTGTCCAACTAGGGTTTTAAGGAATCTTGTGCATCCAATAAGTTCATTTGTGTCATTGGATTAACATTTAGGTCATTTTCGTCCTCCCTAGGCTTATTCTTGTCCAATTAGGGTTTTTAACCAATCTTGTGCATCCAATAAGTTCAATTGTGTCATTAGATGAACATTTAGGTCATTTTCGTCCTCCCTAGGCTTATTCTTGTCCAATTAGGGTTTTTAACCAATCTTGTGCATCCAATAAGTTCAATTGTGTCATTGGATGAACATTTAGGTCATTTTCGTCCTCCCTAGGCTTATTCTTGTCCAATTAGGGTTTTTTTACCAATCTTGTGCATCCAATAAGTTCATTTGTGTCATTGGATGAACATTTAGGTCATTTTCGTCCTCCCTAGTCTAATTCTTGTCCAATTAGGGTTTTTATGCAATCTTGTGCATCCAATAGGTGTGTTTGTGTCATTGGAGGAACATTTAGGTCATTTTCGTCCTCCCTAGTCTTATTCTTGTCCAATTAGGGTTTTTATGCAATCTTGTGCATCCAATAGGTGTCTTTGTGTCATTCGACGAACATTTAGGTCATTTTCGTCCTCCCTAGGCTTATTCTTGTCCAATTAGGGTTTTTAACCAATCTTGTGCATCCAATAAGTTCATTTGTGTCATTGGATGAACATTTAGGTCATTTTCGTCCTCCCTAGTCTTATTCTTGTCCAATTAGGGTTTTAAGCAATCTTGTGCATCCAATATGTGTGTTTGTGTCATTGGACGAACATTTATGTCATTTACGTCCTCCCTAGGCTTATTCTTGTCCAATTAGGGTTTTTAACCAATCTTGTGCATCCAATAAGTTCATTTGTGTCATTGGATGAACATTTAGGTCATTTTCGTCCTCCCTAGGCTTATTCTTGTCCAATTAGGGTTTTTAACCAATCTTGTGCATCCAATAGGTGTGTTTAAGTCATTGAATGAACATTTATGTGATTTGCGTCCTCCCTAGGCTTATTCTTGTCCAATTAGGGTTTTTAACCAATCTTGTGCATCCAATAGGTGTGTTTGTGTCATTGGATGAACATTTAGGTCATTTTCGTCCTCCCTAGGCTTATTCTTGTCCAACTAGGGTTTTAAGCAATCTTGTGCATCCAATTAGTTCATTTGTGTCATTGGATGAACATTTAGGTCATTTTCGTCCTCCCTAGGCTTATTCTTGTCCAATTAGGGTTTTTAACCAATCTTGTGCATCCAATAAGTTCATTTGTGTCATTGGGTGAACATTTAGGTCATTTTCGTCCTCCCTAGGCTTATTCTTGTCCAATTAGGGTTTCTTACCAATCTTGTGCATCCAATAGGTGTGTTTAGTCATTTGATGAACATTTAGGTCATTTTCTTCCTCCCTAGGCTTATTCTTGTCCAATTAGGGTTTCTAACCAATCTTGTGCATCCAATAAGTTCATTTGTGTCATTGGATTAACATTTAGGTCATTTTCGTCCTCCCTAGGCTTATTCTTGTCCAATTAGGGTTTCTAACCAATCTTGTGCATCCAATAGGTGTGTTTGTGTGATTGGATGAACATTTAGGTCATTTTCGTCCTCCCTAGGCTTATTCTTGTCCAATTAGGGTTTTTAACCAATCTTGTGCATCCAATAAGTTCAATTGTGTCATTGGATGAACATTTAGGTCATTTTCGTCCTCCCTAGGCTTATTCTTGTCCAATTAGGGTTTATAACCAATCTTGTGCATCCAATAAGTTCATTTGTGTCATTGGATGAACATTTAGGTCATTTTCGTCCTCCCTATGCATATTCTTATCCAATTAGAGTTTTTAACCAATCTTGTGCATCCAATAGGTGTGTTTGTGTCATTGGATGAACATTTAGGTCATTTTCGTCCTCCCTAGGCTTATTCTTGTCCAATTAGGGTTTTTAACCAATCTTGTGCATCCAATAAGTTCATTTGTGTCATTGTATGAACATTTAGGTCATTTTCGTCCACCCTAGGCTTATTCTTGTCCAATTAGGGTTTTTAACCAATCTTGTGCATCCAATAAGTTCATTTGTGTCATTGGATGAACATTTAGGTCATTTTCGTCCTCCCTAGGTTTATTCTTGTCCAATTAGGGTTTTCAACCAATCTTGTGCATCCAATAAGTTCATTTGTGTCATTGGATGAACATTTAGGTCATTTTCATTCTCCCGAGGCTTATTCTTGTCCAATTAGTGTTTTTAACCAATCTTGTTCATCCAATAAGTTCATTTGTGTCATTGGATGAACATTTAGGTCATTTTCGTCCTCCCTAGGCTTATTCTTGTCCAATTAGGGTTTTTAACCAATCTTGTGCATCCAATAAGTTCATTTGTGTCATTGGATGAACATTTAGGTCATTTTCGTCCTCCCTAGGCTTATTCTTGTTCAATTAGGGATTCTAAACAATCTGTGCATCCAATAGGTGTGTTTGTGTCATTGGATGAACATTTAGGTCTTTTTCGTCCTCCCTAGGCTTCTTCTTGTCCAATGAGGGTTTTTAACCAATCTTGTGCATCCAATAAGTTCATTTGTGTCATTGGATTAACATTTAGGTCATTTTCGTCCTCCCTAGGCTTATTCTTGTCCAATTAGGGTTTCTAACCAATCTTGTGCATCCAATAGCTGTGTTTGTGTCATTGGATGAACATTTAGGTCATTTTCGTCCTCCCTAGGCTTATTCTTGTCCAATTAGGGTTTTTAACCAATCTTGTGCATCCAATAAGTTCAATTGTGTCATTGGATGAACATTTAGGTCATTTTCGTCCTCCCTAGGCTTATTCTTGTCCAATTAGGGTTTTTAACCAATCTTGTGCATCCAATATGTTCATTTGTGTCATTGGATTAACATTTAGGTCATTTTCGTCCTCCCTAGGCTTATTCTTTTCCAATTAGGGTTTCTAACCAATCTTGTGCATCCAATAGGTGTGTTTGTGTCATTGGATGAACATTTAGGTCATTTTCGTCCTCCCTAGGCTTATTCTTGTCCAATTAGGGTTTTTAACCAATCTTGTGCATCCCATAAGTTCATTTGTGTCATTGGATTAACATTTAGGTCATTTTCGTCCTCCCTAGGCTTATTATTGTCCAATTATGGTTTCTAACCAATCTTGGGCATCCAATAGTGTGTTTGTGTCATTGGATTAACATTTAGGTCATTTTCGTCCTCCCTAGGCTTATTCTTGTCCAATTAGGGTTTTTAACCAATCTTGTGCATCCAATAAGTTCAATTGTGTCATTGGATGAACATTTAGGTCATTTTCGTCCTCCCTAGGCTTATTCTTGTCCAATTAGGGTTTTTAACCAATCTTGTGCATCCAATAAGTTCATTTGTGTCATTGGATTAACATTTAGGTCATTTTCGTCCTCCCTAGGTTTATTCTTGTCCAATTAGGGTTTCTAACCAGTCTTGTGCATCCAATAGGTGTGTTTGTGTCATTGGATGAACATTTAGGTCATTTTCGTCCTCCCTAGGCTTATTCTTGTCCAATTAGGGTTTTTAACCAATCTTGTGCATCCAATAAGTTCAATTGTGTCATTGGATGAACATTTAGGTCATTTTCGTCCTCCCTAGGCTTATTCTTGTCCAATTAGGGTTTTTAACCAATCTTGTGCATATAATAAGTTCATTTGTGTCATTGGATTAACATTTAGGTCATTTTCGTCCTCCCTAGGCTTATTCTTGTCAAATTAGGGTTTCTAACCAATCTTGTGCATCCAATAGGTTTGTTTGTGACATTGGATGAACATTTAGGTCATTTTCGTCCTCCCTAGGCTTATTCTTTTCCCATTAGGGTTTTTAACCAATCTTGTGCATCCAATAAGTTCAATTGTGTCATTGGATGAACATTTAGGTCATTTTCGTCCTCCCTAGGCTTATTCTTGTCCAATTAGGGTTTTTAACCAATCTTGTGCATCCAATAAGTTCAATTGTGTCATTGGATGAACATTTAGGTCATTTTCGTCCTCCCTAGGCTTATTCTTGTCCAATTAGGGTTTCTAACCAATCTTGTGCATCCAATAAGTTCATTTGTGTCGTTGGATGAATAGTTAGGTCATTTTCGTCCTCCCTAGGATTATTCTTGTCCAATTAGGGTTTCTAACCAATCTTGTGCATCCAATAGGTGTGTTTGTGTCGTTGGATGAACATTTAGGTCATTTTCGACCTCCCTAGTCTTATTCTTGTCCAATTAGGGTTTTAAGCAATCTTGTGCATCCAATAAGTTCATTTGTGTCATTGGATGAATATTTAGGTCATTTTCATCATCCCTAGGCTTATTCTTGTCCAATTAGGGTTTCTAACCAATCTTGTGCATCCAATAGGTGTGTTTGTGTCATTGGATGAACATTTAGGTCATTTTCATCCTCCCTAGGCTTATTCTTGTCCAACTAGGGTTTTAAGCAATCTTTTGCATCCAATTAGTTCATTTGTGTCATTGGATGAACATTTAGGTCATTTTCGTCCTCCCTAGGCTTATTCTTGTCCAATTAGGGTTTCTAACCAATCTTGTGCATCCAATAGGTGTGTTTGTGTCATTGGATGAACATTTAGGTCATTTTCGTCCTCCCTAGGCTTATTTTTGTCCAATTAGGGTTTCTAAACAATCTTGTGCATCCAAAAGGTGTGTTTGTGTCATTGGATGAACATTTAGGTCATTTTCGTCCTCCCTAGGCTTATTCTTGTCCAATTAGGGTTTTTAACCAATCTTGTGCATCCAATAAGTTCATTTGTGTCATTGGATGAACAATTAGGTCATTTTCGTCCACCCTAAGCTTATTCTTGTTCAATTAGGGTTTTTATCCAATCTAATGCATCCAATAAGTTCATTTGTGTCATTGGATTAACATTTAGGTCATTTTCGTCCTCCCTAGGCTTATTCTTGTCCAATTAGGGTTTTTAACCAATCTTGTGCATCCAATAGGTGTGTTTGTGTCATTGGATGAACATTTAGGTCATTTTCGTCCTCCCTAGGCTTATTCTTGTCCAATTAGGGTTTCTAACCAATCTTGTGCATCCAATAGGTGTGTTTGTGTCATTGGATGAACATTTAGGTCATTTTCGTCCTCCCTAGGCTTATTCTTGTCCAATTAGGGTTTCTAAACAATCTTGTGAACCCAATAGGTGTGTTTGTGTCATTGGATGAACATTTAGGTCATTTTCGTCCTCCCTAGGCTTATTCTTGTCCAATTAGGGTTTTTAACCAATCTTGTGCATCCAATAAGTTCATTTGTGTCATTGGATTAACATTTAGGTCGTTTTCGTCCTTCCTAGGCTTATTCTTGTCCAATTAGGGTTTCTAACCAATCTTGTGCATCCAATAGGTGTGTTTGTGTCATTGGATGAACATTTAGGTCATTTTCGTCCTCCCTAGGCTTATTCTTGTCCAATTAGGGTTTCTAAACAATCTTGTGCATCCAATAGGTGTGTTTGTGTCATTGGATGAACATTTAGGTCACTTTCGTCCTCCCTAGTCTTATTCTTGTCCAATTAGGGTTTTAAGCAATCTTGTGCATCCAATAAGTTCATTTGTGTCATTGGATGAACATTTAGATCATTTTTCGTCCTCCCTAGGCTTATTCTTGTCCAATTAGGGTTTTTAACCAATCTTGTGCATCCAATAGGTGTGTTTGTGTCATTGGATGAACATTTAGGTCATTTTCGTCCTCCCTAGGCTTATTCTTGTCCAACTAGGGTTTTAAGCAATCTAGTGCATCCAATAAGTTCATTTGTGTCATTGGATTAACATTTAGGTCATTTTCGTACTCCCTAGGCTTATTCTTGTCCAATTATTTTTTTTAACCAATCTTGTGCATCCAATAAGTTCAATTGTGTCATTAGATGAACATTTAGGTCATTTTCGTCCTCCCTAGGCTTATTCTTGTCCAATTAGGGTTTTTAACCAATCTTGTGCATCCAATATGTTCATTTGTGTCATTGGATGAACATTTAGGTCATTTTAGTCCTCCCTAGGCTTATTTTTGTCCAATTAGGGTTTCTAAACAATCTTGTCCATCCAATAGGTGTGTTTGTGTCATTGAATGAACATTTAGGTCATTTTCGTCCTCCCTAGGCTTATTCTTGTCCAATTAGGGTTTTAAGCAATCTTGTGCATCCAATAAGTTCATTTGTGTCATTGGATTAACATTTAGGTCATTTTCGTCCTCCCTAGGCTTATTCTTGTCCAATTAGGGTTTTTAACCAATCATGTGCATCCAATAAGTTCATTTGTGTCATTGGATGAACAATTAGGTCATTTTCGTGCACCCTAGGCTTATTCTTGTCCAATTAGGGTTTTTAATCAATCTTGTGCATCCAATAAGTTCATTTGTGTCATGGGATGAACATTTAGGTCATTTTCGTCCTCCCTAGGATTATTCTTGTCCAATTAGGGTTTCTAACCAATCTTGTGCATCCAATAGGTGTGTTTGGGTCGTTGGATGAACATTTAGGTCATTTTCGTCCTCCCTAGTCTTATTCTTGTCCAATTAGGGTTTTAAGCAATCTTGTGCATCCAATAAGTTCATTTGTGTCATTGGATGAATATTTAGGTCATTTTCATCATCCCTAGGCTTATTCTTGTCCAATTAGGGTTTCTAACCAATCTTGTGCATCCAATAGGTGTGTTTGTGTCATTGGATGAACATTTAGGTCATTTTCATCCTCCCTAGGCTTATTCTTGTCCAACTAGGGTTTTAAGCAATCTTGTGCATCCAATTAGTTCATTTGTGTCATTGGATGAACATTTAGGTCATTTTCGTCCTCCCTAGGCTTATTCTTGTCCAATTAGGGTTTCTAACCAATCTTGTGCATCCAATAGGTGTGTTTGTGTCATTGGATGAACATTTAGGTCATTTTCGTCCTCCCTAGGCTTATTCTTGTCCAATTAGGGTTTCTAAACAATCTTGTGCATCCAATAGGTGTGTTTGTGTCATTGAATGAACATTTAGGTCATTTTCGTCCTCCCTAAGCTTATTCTTGTCCAATTAGGGTTTCTAAACAATCTTGTGCATCCAATAGGTGTGTTTGTGTCATTGGATGAACATTTAGGTCATTTTCGTCCTCCCTAGGCTTATTCTTGTCCAATTAGTGTTTTAAGCAATCTTGTGCATCCAATAAGTTCATTTGTGTCATTGGATTAACATTTAGGTCATTTTCGTCCTCCCTAGGCTTATTCTTGTCCAATTAGGGTTTTTAACCAATCATGTGCATCCAATAAGTTCATTTGTGTCATTGGATGAACAATTAGGTCATTTTCGTGCACCCTAGGCTTATTCTTGTCCAATTAGAGTTTTTAATCAATCTTGTGCATCCAATAAGTTCATTTGTGTCATAGGATGAACATTTAGGTCATTTTCGTCCTCCCTAGGATTATTCTTGTCCAATTAGGGTTTCTAACCAATCTTCTGCATCCAATAGGTGTGTTTGTGTCGTTGGATGAACATTTTGGTCATTTTCGTCCTCCCTAGTCTTATTCTTGTCCAATTAGGGTTTTAAGCAATCTTGTGCATCCAATAAGTTCATTTGTGTCATTGGATTAACATTTAGGTCATTTTCGTCCTCCCTAGGCTTATTCTTGTCCAATTAGGGTTTTTAACCAATCATGTGCATCCAATAAGTTCATTTGTGTCATTGGATGAACAATTAGGTCATTTTCGTGCACCCTAGGCTTATTCTTGTCCAATTAGGGTTTTTAATCAATCTTGTGCATCCAATAAGTTCATTTGTGTCATGGGATGAACATTTAGGTCATTTTCGTCCTCCCTAGTCTTATTCTTGTCCAATTAGGGTTTTAAGCAATCTTATGCATCCAATAAGTTCATTTGTGTCGTTGGATGAATAGTTAGGTCATTTTCGTCCTCCCTAGGCTTATTCTTGTCAAATTAGGGTGTTTAACCAATCTTGTGCATCCAATAGGTGTGTTTGTGTCATCGGATGAACATTTAGGTCATTTTCGTCCTCCCTAGTCTTATTCTTGTCCAATTAGGGTTTTAAGCAATCTTGTGCATCCAATAAGTTCATTTGTGTCATTGGATGAATAGTTAGGTCATTTTCGTCCTCCCTAGGCTTATTCTTGTCCAACTAGGGTTTTAAGCAATCTTGTGCATCCAATAAGTTCATTTGTGTCATTGGATTAACATTTAGGTCATTTTCGTCCTCCCTAGGCTTATTCTTGTCCAATTAGGGTTTTTAACCAATCATGTGCATCCAATAAGTTCATTTGTGTCATTGGATGAACAATTAGGCCATTTTCGTCCACCCTAAGCTTATTCTTGTCCAATTAGGGTTTTTAACCAATCTTATGCATCCAATAAGTTCATTTGTGTCATTGGATGAACATTTAGGTCATTTTCGTCCTCCCTAGGCTTATTCTTGTCCAATTATGGTTTTTAACCAATCTTGTGCATCCAATAAGTTCATTTGTGTCATTGGATGAACATTTAGGTCATTTTCGTCCTCCCTAGGCTTATTCTTGTCCAATTAGGGTTTTTAACCAATGTTGTGCATCCAATAAGTTCATTTGTGTCATTGGATGAACATTTAGGTCATTTTCGTCCTCCCAAGGCTTATTCTTGTCCAATTAGGGTTTTTAACCAATCTTGTGCATCCAATAAGTTCATTTGTGTCATTGGATGAACATTTAGGACATTTTCGTCCTCCCTAGGCTTATTCTTGTCCAATTAGGGTTTTTAAGCAATCTTGTGCATCCAATAAGTTCGTTTGTGTCATTGGATGAACATTTAGATCATTTTCGTCCTCCCTATGCTTATTCTTGTCCAATTAGGGTTTTTAACCATTCTTGTGCATCCAATAGGTGTGTTTGTGTCTCATTGGATGAACATTTAGGTCATTTTCGTCCTCCCTAGTCTTATTCTTGTCCAATTAGGGTTTTAAGCAATCTTGTGCATCCAATAAGTTCATTTGTGTCATTGGATTAACATTTAGGTCATTTTCGTCCTCCCTAGGCTTATTCTTGTCCAATTAGGGTTTTTAACCAATCATGTGCATCCAATAAGTTCATTTGTGTCATTGGATAAACAATTAGGTCATTTTCATCCACCCTAAGCTTATTCTTGTCCAATTAGGGTTTTTAACCAATCTTGTGCATCCAATAAGTTCATTTGTGTCATTGGATTAACATTTAGGTCATTTTCGTCCTTCCTAGGCTTATTCTTGTCCAATTAGGGTTTCTAACCAATCTTGTGCATCAAATAGGTGTGTTTGTCTCATTGGATGAACATTTAGGTCATTTTCGTCCTCCCTAGCCTTATTCTTGTCCAATTAGGGTTTTTAACCAATCTTGTGCATCCAATAAGTTCATTTGTGTCATTGGATTAACATTTAGGTTATTTTCGTCCTTCCTAGTCTTATTCTTTTCCAATTAGGGTTTCTAACCAACCTTGTGCATCCAATAGGTGTGTTTGTGTCATTGGATGAACATTTAGGTCATTTTCGTCCTCCCTAGGCTTATTCTTGTCCAATTAGGGTTTTTAACCAATCTTGTGCATCCAATAAGTTCATTTGTGTCATTGGATTAACATTTAGGTCATTTTCGTCCTCCCAAGGCTTATTCTTGTCCAATTAGGTTTTCTAACCAATATTGTGCATCCAATTGGTGTGTTTGTGTCATTGGATGGACATTTAGGTCATTTTCGTCCTCCCTAGGCTTATTCTTGTCCAATTAGGGTTTCTAACCAATCTTGTGCATCCAATAGCTGTGTTTGTGTCATAGGATGAACATTTACATCATTTTCGTCCTCCCTAGTCTTATTCTTGTCCAATTAGGGTTTTAAGCAATCTTGTGCATCCAATAAGTTCATTTGTGTCATTGGATTAACATTTAGGTCATTTTCGTCCTCCCTAGGCTTATTCTTGTCCAATTAGGGTTTTTAACCAATCATGTGCATCCAATAAGTTCATTTGTGTCATTGGATGAACAATTAGGTCATTTTCGTCCACCCTAAGCTTATTCTTGTCCAATTAGGGTTTTTAACCAATCTTATGCATCCAATAAGTTCATTTGTGTCATTGGATTAACATTTAGGTCATTTTCGTCCTCCCTTGGCTTATTCTTGTCCGATTAGGGTTTCTAACCAATCTTGTGCATCCAATAGTTGTGTTTGTGTCATTGGATGAACATTTAGGTCATTTTCGTCCTCCCTAGTCTTATTCTTGTCCAATTAGGGTTTTAAGCAATCTTGTGCATCCAATAAGTTCATTTGTGTCATTGGATTAACATTTAGGTCATTTTCGTCCTCCCTAGGCTTATTCTTGTCCAATTAGGGTTTTTAACCAATCAAGTGCATCCAATAGGTGTGTTTGTGTCATTGGATGAACATTTAGGTCATTTTCGTCCTCCCTAGGCTTATTCTTGTCCAATTAGGGTTTTTAACCAATCTTGTGCATCCAATAAGTTCATTTGTGTCATTGGATGAACATTTAGGTCATTTTCGTCCTCCCTAGGCTTATTCTTTTCCAATTAGGGTTTTTAACCAATCTTGTGCATCCAATAAGTTCATTTGTGTCATTGGATGAACATTTAGGTTATTTTCGTCCTCCCTAGGCTTATTCTTGTCCAATTATGGTTTTTAACCAATCTTGTGCATCCAATAAGTTCATTTGTGTCATTGGATTAACATTTAGGTCATTTTCGTCCTCCCTTAGCTTATTCTTGTCCAATTAGGGTTTCTAACCAATCTTGTGCATCCAATAGGTGTGTTTGTGTCATTGGATGAACATTTAGGTCATTTTCGTCCTCCCTAGGCTTATTCTTGTCCAATTAGGGTTTTTATCCAATCTTGTGCATCCAATAAGTTCATTTGTGTCATTGGGTGAACATTTAGGTCATTTTCGTCCTCCCTAGGCTTATTCTTGTCCAATTAGGGTTTTTAACCAATCTTGTGCATCCAATAAGTTCATTTGTGTCATTGGATGAACATTTAGGTTATTTTCGTCCTCCCTAGACTTATTCATGTCCAATTAGGGTTTTTAACCAATCTTGTGCATCCAATAAGTGCATTTGTGTCATTGGATTAACATTTAGGTCATTTTCGTCCTCCCTAGGCTTATTCTTGTCCAATTAGAGTTTTTAACCAATCATGTGCATCCAATAAGTTCATTTGTGTCATTGGATGAACAATTAGGTCATTTTCGTGCACCCTAGGCTTATTCTTGTCCAATTAGGGTTTTTAATCAATCTTGTGCATCAAATAGGTGTGTTTGTGTCATTGGATGAACATTTAGGTCATTTTCGTCCTCCCTAGTCTTATTCTTGTCCAATTAGGGTTTTAAGCAATCTTGTGCATCCAATAAGTTCATTTGTGTCATTGGATTAACATTTAGGTCATTTTCGTCCTCCCTAGGCTTATTCTTGTCCAATTAGGGTTTTTAACCAATCATGTGCATCCAATAAGTTCATTTGTGTCATTGGATGAACATTTAGGTCATTTTCGTCCTCCCTAGGCTTATTCTTGTCCGATTAGGGTTTTTAACCAATCTTGTGCATTCAATAAGTTCATTTGTGTCATTGGATGAACATTTAGGTCATTTTCGTCCTCCCTAGGCTTATTCTTGTCCAATTAGGGTTTTTAACCAACCTTGTGCATCCAATAAGTTCATTTGTGTCATTGGTGGAACATTTAGGTCATTTACGTCCCCCCTAGTCTTATTCTTGTCCAATTAGGGATTTTATGCAATCTTGTGCATCCAATAGGTGTGTTTGTGTCATTGGACGAACATTTAGGTCCTTTTCGTCCTCCCTAGGCTTATTCTTGTCCAATTATGGTTTTTAACCAATCTTGTGCATCCAATAAGTTCATTTGTGTCATTGGATGAACATTTAGGTCATTTTCGTCCTCCCTAGGCTTATTCTTGTCCAATTAGGGTTTTTAATCAATCTTGTGCATCCAATAAGTTCATTTGTGTCATTGGATGAACATTTAGGTCATTTTCGTCCTCCCTATGCTTATTCTTATCCAATTAGGGTTTTTAACCAATTTTGTGCATCCAATAGGTGTTTTTGTGTCATTGGATGAACATTTAGGTCATTTTCGTCCTCCCTAGGCTTATTCTTGTCCAATTAGGGTTTTTAACCAATCTTGTGCATCCAATTAGTTCAATTGTGTCATTGGATGAACATTTAGGTCATTTTCGTCCTCCCTAGGCTTATTCTTGTCCAATTAGGGTTTCTAACCAATCTTGTGCATCCAATAAGTTCATTTGTGTCGTTGGATGAATAGTTAGGTCATTTTCGTCCTCCCTAGGCTTATTCTTGTCCAATTAGGGTTTCTAACCAATCTTGTGCATCCAATAGGTGTGTTTGTGTCGTTGGATGAACATTTAGGTCATTTTCGTCCTCCCTAGTCTTATTCTTGTCCAATTAGGGTTTTAAGCAATCTTGTGCATCCAATAAGTTCATTTGTGTCATTGGATGAATATTTAGGTCATTTTCTTCCTCCCTAGGCTTATTCTTGTCCAATTAGGGTTTTTAACCAATCGTGTGCATCCAATAGGTGTGTTTGAGTCATTGAATGAACATTTAGGTCATTTTCGTCCTCCCTAGGCTTATTCTTGTCCAATTAGGGTTTCTAACCAATCTTGTGCATCCAATAAGTTCATTTGTGTCGTTGGATGAATAGTTAGGTCATTTTCGTCCTCCCTAGGCTTATTCTTGTCCAATTAGGGTTTCTAACCAATCTTGTGCATCCAATAGGTGTGTTTGTGTCGTTGGATGAACATTTAGGTCATTTTCGTCCTCCCTAGTCTTATTCTTGTCCAATTAGGGTTTTAAGCAATCTTGTGCATCCAATAAGTTCATTTGTGTCATTGGATGAATATTTAGGTCATTTTCGTCCTCCCTAGGCTTATTCTTGTCCGATTAGGGTTTTTAACCAATCGTGTGCATCCAATAGGTGTGTTTGAGTCATTGAATGAACATTTAGGTCATTTTCGTCTTCCCTAGGCTTATTCTTGTCCAATTAGGGTTTCTAACCAATCTTGTGCATCCAATAAGTTCATTTGTGTCGTTGGATGAATAGTTAGGTCATTTTCGTCCTCCCTAGGCTTATTCTTGTCAAATTAGGGTTTTTAACCAATCGTGTGCATCCAATAGGTGTGTTTAAGTCATTGAATGAACATTTATGTCATTTGCGTCTTCCCTAGGCTTATTCTTGTCCAATTAGGGTTTTTAACCAATCTTGTGCATCCAATAGGTGTGTTTGTGTCATTGGATGAACATTTAGGTCATTTTCGTCCTCCCTAGGCTTATTCTTGTCCAACTAGGGTTTTAAGCAATCTTGTGCATCCAATAAGTTCATTTGTGTCATTGGATTAACATTTAGGTCATTTTCGTACTCCCTAGGCTTATTCTTGTCCAATTAGGGTTTTTAACCAATCTTGTGCATCCAATAAGTTCAATTGTGTCATTAGATGAACATTTAGGTCATTTTCGTCCTCCCTAGGCTTATTCTTGTCCAATTAGGGTTTTTAACCAATCTTGTGCATCCAATATGTTCTTTTGTGTCATTGGATGAACATTTAGGTCATTTTAGTCCTCCCTAGGCTTATTTTTGTCCAATTAGGGTTTCTAAACAATCTTGTGCATCCAATAGGTGTGTTTGTGTCATTGAATGAACATTTAGGTCATTTTCGTCCTCCCAAGGCTTATTCTTGTCCAATTAGGGTTTTAAGCAATCTTGTGCATCCAATAAGTTCATTTGTGTCATTGGATTAACATTTAGGTCATTTTCGTCCTCCCTAGGCTTATTCTTGTCCAATTAGGGTTTTTAACCAATCATGTGCATCCAATAAGTTCATTTGTGTCATTGGATGAACAATTAGGTCATTTTCGTGCACCCTAGGCTTATTCTTGTCCAATTAGGGTTTTTAATCAATCTTGTGCATCCAATAAGTTCATTTGTGTCATGGGATGAACATTTAGGTCATTTTCGTCCTCCCTAGTCTTATTCTTGTCCAATTAGGGTTTTAAGCAATCTTGTGCATCCAATAAGTTCATTTGTGTCGTTGGATGAATAGTTAGGTCATTTTCGTCCTCCTTAGGCTTATTCTTGTCAAATTAGGGTTTCTAACCAATCTTGTGCATCCAACAGGTGTGTTTGTGTCATCGGATGAACATTTAGGTTATTTTCGTCCTCCCTAGTCTTATTCTTGTCCAATTAGGGTTTTAAGCAATCTTGTGCATCCAATAAGTTCATTTGTGTCATCGGATGAACATTTAGGTTATTTTCGTCCTCCCTAGTCTTATTCTTGTCCAATTAGGGTTTCTAACCAATCTTGTGCATCCAATAAGTTCAATTGTGTCATTGGATTAACATTTAGGTCATTTTCGTCCTCCCTTGGCTTATTCTTGTCCAATTAGGGTTTTTAACCAATCTTGTGCATCCAATTAGTTCAATTGTGTCATTGGATGAATAGTTAGGTCATTTTCGTCCTCCCTAGGCTTATTCTTGTCAAATTAGGGTTTCTAACCAATCTTGTGCATCCAATAGGTGTGCTTGTGTCATCGGATGAACATTTAGGTTATTTTCGTCCTCCCTAGTCTTATTCTTGTCCAATTAGGGTTTTAAGCAATCTTGTGCATCGAATAAGTTCATTTGTGTCATTGGATGAATAGTTAGGTCATTTTCGTCCTCCCTAGGCTTATTCTTGTCCAACTAGGGTTTTAAGCAATCTTGTGCATCCAATAAGTTCATTTGTGTCATTGGATTAACATTTAGGTCATTTTCGTCCTCCCTAGGCTTATTCTTGTCCAATTAGGGTTTTTAACCAATCTTGTGCATCCAATTAGTTCAATTGTGTCATTGGATGAACATTTAGGTCATTTTCGTCCTCCCTAGGCTTATTCTTTTCCAATTAGGGTTTCTAACCAATCTTGTGCATCCAATAAGTTCATTTGTGTCGTTGGATAAATAGTTAGGTCATTTTCGTCCTCCCTAGGCTTATTCTTGTCAAATTAGGGTTTTTAACCAATCGTGTGCATCCAATAGGTGTGTTTGAGTCATTGAATGAACATTTAGGTCATTTTCGTCCTCCCTAGGCTTATTCTTGTCCAATTAGGGTTTTTAACCAATCTTGTGCATCCAATAGGTGTGTTTGTGTCATTGGATGAACATTTAGGTCATTTTCGTCCTCCCTAGGCTTATTCTTGTCCAATTAGGGTTTTTAACCAATCTTGTGCATCCAATAAGTTCATTTGTGTCATTGGATGAACATTTAGGTCATTTTCGTCCTCCCTAAGCTTATTCTTGTCCAATTAGGGGTTCTAAACAATCTTCTGCATTCAATAGGTGTGTTTGTGTCATTGGATGAACATTTAGGTCATTTTCGTCCTCCCTAGGCTTATTGTTGTCCAATTAAGGTTTTTAACCAATCTTGTGCATCCAATAAGTTCAATTGTGTCATTGGATGAACATTTAGGTCATTTTCGTCCTCCCTAGGCTTATTCTTGTCCAATTAGGGTTTCTAAACAATCTTGTGCATCCAATAGGTGTGTTTGTGTCATTGGATGAACATTTAGGTCATTTTCGTCCTCCCTAAGCTTATTCTTGTCCAATTAGGGTTTCTAAACAATCTTGTGCATTCAATAGATGTGTTTGTGTCATTGGATGAACATTTAGGTCATTTTCGTCCTCCCTAGGCTTATTCTTGTCCAATTAGGGTTTCTAACCAATCTTGTGCATCCAATAGGTGTGTTTGTGTCATTGGATGAACATTTAGGTCATTTTCGTCCTCCCTAGGCTTATTCTTGTCCAATTAGGGTTTCTAACCAATCTTGTGCATCTAATAAGTTCATTTGTGTCATTGGATGAACATTTAGGTCATTTTCGTCCTCCCTAGGCTTATTCTTTTTCAATTAGGGTTTCTATCCAATCTTGTGCATCCAATAGGTGTGTTTGTGTCATTGGATGAACATTTAGGTCATTTTCGTCCTCCCTAGTCTTATTCTTGTCCAATTAGGGTTTATAAGCAATCTTGTGCATCCAATAAGTTCATTTGTGTCATTGGATGAACATTTAGGTCATTTTCGTCCTCCCTAGGCTTATTCTTGTCCAATTAGGGTTTCTAACCAATCTTGTGCATCCAATAGGTGTGTTTGTGTCATTGTATGAACATTTAGGTCATTTTCGTCCTCCCTAGGCTTATTCTTGTCCAATTAGGGTTTTTAACCAATCTTGTGCATCCAATAAGTTCATTTGTGTCATTGGGTGAACATTTAGGTCATTTTCGTCCTCCCTAGGCTTATTCTTGTCCAATTAGGGTTTCTAACCCATCTTGTGCATCCAATAGGTGTGTTTGTGTCGTTGGATGAACATTTAGGTTATTTTCGTCCTCCCTAGGCTTATTCTTGTCCAATTAGGTTTTTTAACCAATCTTGTGCATCCAATAAGTTCATTTGTGTCATTGGATGAACATTTAGGTCATTTTCGTCCTCCCAAGGCTTATTCTTGTCCAATTAGGGTTTCTAACCAATCTTGTGCATCCAATAGGTGTGTTTGTGTCATTGGATGAACATTTAGGTCATTTTCGTCCTCCCTAGGTTTATTCTTGTTCAATTAGGGTTTTTAACCAATCTTGTGCATCCAATAAGTTCATTTGTGTCATTGGATTAACATTTAGGTTATTTTTGTCCTCCGTAGGCTTATTCTTGTCCAACTAGGGTTTTAAACCAATCTTGTGCATCCAATAAGTTCATTTGTGTCATTGGATTAACATTTAGGTCATTTTCGTCCTCCCTAGGCTTATTCTTGTCCAATTAGGGTTTTTAACCAATCTTGTGCATCCAATAAGTTCAATTGTGTCATTAGATGAACATTTAGGTCATTTTCGTCCTCCCTAGGCTTATTCTTGTCCAATTAGGGTTTTTAACCAATCTTGTGCATCCAATAAGTTCAATTGTGTCATTGGATGAACATTTAGGTCATTTTCGTCCTCCCTAAGCTTATTCTTGTCCAATTAGGGTTTCTAACAATCTTGTGCACCCAATAAGTTCATTTGTGTCGTTGGATGAATAGTTAGGTCATTTTCGTCCTCCCTAGGATTATTCTTGTCCAATTAGGGTTTCTAACCAATCTTGTGCATCCAATAGGTGTGTTTGTGTCGTTGGATGAATATTTAGGTCATTTTCGTCCTCCCTAGTCTTATTCTTGTCCAATTAGGGTTTTAAGCAATCTTGTGCATCCAATAAGTTCATTTGTGTCATTGGATGAATATTTAGGTCATTTTCATCATCCCTAGGCTTATTCTTGTCCAATTAGGGTTTCTAACCAATCTTGTGCATCCAATAGGTGTGTTTGTGTCATTGGATGAACATTTAGGTCATTTTCGTCCTCCCTAGTCTTGTTCTTGTCCAATTAGGGTTTTTAACCAATCTTGTGCATCCAATAAGTTCATTTGTGTCATTGGATGAACATTTAGGTCATTTTTGTCCTCCCTAGGCTTATTCTTGTGCAATTAGGGTTTTTAACCAATCTTGTGCATCCAATAGGTGTGTTTTTGTCATTGGATGAACATTTAGGTCATTTTCGTCCTCCCTAGGCTTTTTCTTGTCCAACTAGGGTTTTAAGCAATCTTGTGCATCCAATTAGTTCATTTGTGTCATTGGATGAACATTTAGGTCATTTTCGTCCTCCCTAGGCTTATTCTTGTCCAATTAGGGTTTTTAACCAATCTTGTGCATCCAATAAGTTCATTTGTGTCATTGGGTGAACATTTAGGTCATTTTCGTCCTCCCTAGGCTTATTCTTGTCCAATTAGGGTTTCTAACCAATCTTGTGGATCCAATAGGTGTGTTTAGTCATTTGATGAACATTTAGGTCATTTTCGTCCTCCCTAGGCTTATTCTTGTCCAATTAGGGTTTTTAACCAATCTTGTGCATCCAATATGTTCATTTGTGTCATTGGATGAACATTTAGGTCATTTTCGTCCTCCCTAGGCTTATTCTTGTCCAATTAGGGTTTCTAAACAATCTTGTGCATACAATAGGTGTGTTTGTGTCATTGGATGAACATTTAGGTCATTTTCGTCCTCCCTAGGCTTATTCTTGTCCAATTAGGGTTTTTAACCAATCTTGTGCATCCAATAAGTTCATTTGTGTCATTGGATGAACATTTAGGTCATTTTCGACCTCCCTATGCTTATTCTTGTCCAATTAGGGTTTTTAACCAATCTTGTGCATCCAATACGTGTGTTTGTGTCATTCGATGAACATTTAGGTCATTTTCGTCCTCCCCAGGCTTATTCTTGTCCAACTAGGGTTTTAAGCAATCTTTTGCATCCAATAAGTTCATTTGTGTCATTGGATTAACATTTAGGTCATTTTCGTCCTCCCTAGGCTTATTCTTGTCCAATTAGAGTTTTTAACTAATCTTGTGCATCCAATACGTGTGTTTGTGTCATTGGATGAACATTTAGGTCATTTTCGTCCTCCCAAGGCTTATTCTTGTCCAATTAGGGTTTCTAACCAATCTTGTGCATCCAATAGGTGTGTTTGTGTCATTGGATGAACATTTAGGTCATTTTCGTCCTCCCTAGGCTTATTCTTGTCCAATTAGGTTTTTTAACCAATCTTGTGCATCCAATAAGTTCATTTGTGTCATTGGATGAACATTTAGGTCATTTTCGTCCTCCCTAGGCTTATTCTTGTCCAATTAGAGTTTTAACCAATCTTGTGCATCCAATAAGTTCATTTGTGTCATTGGATGAATATTTAGGTCATTTTCGTCCTCCCTAGGCTTATTCTGGTCCAATTAGGGTTTCTAACCAATCTTGTGCATCCAATAGGTGTGTTTGTGTCATTGGATAAACATTTAGGTCATTTTCGTCCTCCCTATGCTTATTCTTGTCCAATTAGGGTTTTTAACCAATCTTGTGCATCCAATAGGTGTGTTTGTGTCATTGGATGAACATTTAGGTCATTTTCGTCCTCCCTAGGCTTATTCTTGTCCAATTAGGGTTTTTAACCAATCTTGTGCATCCAATAAGTTCATTTGTGTCATTGGGTGAACATTTAGGTCATTTTCGTCCTCCCTAGGCTTATTCTTGTCCAATTAGGGTTTCTAACCAATCTTGTGCATCCAATAAGTTCATTTGTGTCATTGGATTAACATTTAGGTCATTTTCGTCCTCCCTTGGCTTATTCTTGTCCAATTAGGGTTTTTAACCAATCTTGTGCATCCAATTAGTTCAATTGTGTCATTGGATGAATAGTTAGGTCATTTTCGTCCTCCCTAGGCTTATTCTTGTCAAATTAGGGTTTCTAACCAATCTTGTGCATCCAATAGGTGTGTTTGTGTCATCGGATGAACATTTAGGTTATTTTCGTCCTCCCTAGTCTTATTCTTGTCCAATTAGGGTTTTAAGCAATCTTGTGCATCCAATAAGTTCATTTGTGTCATTGGATGAATAGTTAGGTCATTTTCGTCCTCCCTAGGCTTATTCTTGTCCAACTAGGGTTTTAAGCAATCTTGTGCATCCAATAAGTTCATTTGTGTCATTGGATTAACATTTAGGTCATTTTCGTCCTCCCTAGGCTTATTCTTGTCCAATTAGGGTTTTTAACTAATCTTGTGCATCCAATTAGTTCAATTGTGTCATTGGATGAACATTTAGGTCATTTTCGTCCTCCCTAGGCTTATTCTTGTCCAATTAGGGTTTCTAACCAATCTTGTGCATCCAATAAGTTCATTTGTGTCGTTGGATGAATAGTTAGGTCATTTTCGTCCTCCCTAGGCTTATTCTTGTCAAATTAGGGTTTTTAACCAATCGTGTGCATCCAATAGGTGTGTTTGAGTCATTGAATGAACATTTAGGTCATTTTCGTCCTCCCTAGGCTTATTCTTGTCCAATTAGGGTTTTTAACCAATCTTGTTCATCCAATAGGTGTGTTTGTGTCATTGGATGAACATTTAGGTCATTTTCGTCCTCCCTAGGCTTATTCTTGTCCAACTAGGGTTTTAAGGAATCTTGTGCATCCAATAAGTTCATTTGTGTCATTGGATTAACATTTAGGTCATTTTCGTCCTCCCTAGGCTTATTCTTGTCCAATTAGGGTTTTTAACCAATCTTGTGCATCCAATAAGTTCAATTGTGTCATTAGATGAACATTTAGGTCATTTTCGTCCTCCCTAGGCTTATTCTTGTCCAATTAGGGTTTTTAACCAATCTTGTGCATCCAATAAGTTCAATTGTGTCATTGGATGAACATTTAGGTCATTTTCGTCCTCCCTAGGCTTATTCTTGTCCAATTAGGGTTTCTAACCAATCTTGTGCACCCAATAAGTTCATTTGTGTCGTTGGATGAATAGTTAGGTCATTTTCGTCCTCCCTAGGATTATTCTTGTCCAATTAGGGTTTCTAACCTATCTTGTGCATCCAATAGGTGTGTTTGTGTCGTTGGATGAACATTTAGGTCATTTTCGTCCTCCCTAGTCTTATTCTTGTCCAATTAGGGTTTTAAGCAATCTTTTGCATCCAATAAGTTCATTTGTGTCATTGGATGAATATTTAGGTCATTTTCATCATCCCTAGGCTTATTCTTGTCCAATTAGGGTTTCTAACCAATCTTGTGCATCCAATAGGTGTGTTTGTGTCATTGGATGAACATTTAGGTCATTTTCGTCCTCCCTAGTCTTGTTCTTGTCCAATTAGGGTTTTTAACCAATCTTGTGCATCCAATAAGTTCATTTGTGTCATTAGATGAACATTTAGGTCATTTTTGTCCTCCCTAGGCTTATTCTTGTGCAATTAGGGTTTTTAACCAATCTTGTGCATCCAATAGGTGTGTTTTTGTCATTGGATGAACATTTAGGTCATTTTCGTCCTCCCTAGGCTTATTCTTGTCCAACTAGGGTTTTAAGCAATCTTGTGCATCCAATAAGTTCATTTGTGTCATTGGATGAACATTTAGGTCATTTTCGTCCTCCCTAGGCTTATTCTTGTCCAATTAGGGTTTTTAACCAATCTTGTGCATCCAATAAGTTCATTTGTGTCATTGGGTGAACATTTAGGTCATTTTCGTCCTCCCTAGGCCTATTCTTGTCCAATTAGGGTTTCTAACCCATCTTGTGCATCCAATAGGTGTGTTTGTGTCGTTGGATGAACATTTAGGTTATTTTCGTCCTCCCTAGGCTTATTCTTGTCCAATTAGGTTTTTTAACCAATCTTGTGCATCCAATAAGTTCATTTGTGTCATTGGATGAACATTTAGGTCATTTTCGTCCTCCCAAGGCTTATTCTTGTCCAATTAGGGTTTCTAACCAATCTTGTGCATCCAATAGGTGTGTTTGTGTCATTGGATGAACATTTAGGTCATTTTCGTCCTCCCTAGGTTTATTCTTGTCCAATTAGGGTTTTTAACCAATCTTGTGCATCCAATAAGTTCATTTGTGTCATTGGATGAACATTTAGGTCATTTTCGTCCTCCCAAGGCTTATTCTTGTCCAATTAGGGTTTCTAACCAATCTTGTGCATCCAATAGGTGTGTTTGTGTCATTGGATGAACATTTAGGTCATTTTCGTCCTCCCTAGGCTTATTCTTGTCCAATTAGGGTTTTTAACCAATCTTGTGCATCCAATAAGTTCATTTGTGTCATTGGATTAACATTTAGGTCATTTTCGTCCTTCCTAGGCTTATTCCTTTCCAATTAGGGTTTCTAACCAATCTTGTGCATCCAATAGGTGTGTTTGTGTCATTGGATAAACATTTAGGTCATTTTCGTCCTCCCTAGGCATATTCTTGTCCAATTAGGGTTTTTAACCAATCAAGTGCATCCGATAAGTTCATTTGTGTCATTGGGTGAACATTTAGTTTATTTTTGTCCTCCCTAGGCTTATTCTTGTCCAATTAGGGTTTCTAACCAATCTTGTGCATCCAATAGGTGTGTTTAGTCATTTGATGAACATTTAGGTCATTTTCGTCCTCCCTAGGCTTATTCTTGTCCAATTAGGGTTTTTAACCAATCTTGTGCATCCAATAGGTGTGTTTGTGTCATTGGATGAACATTTAGGTCATTTTCGTCCTCCCTAGGCTTATTCTTGTCCAATTAGGGTTTTTAACCAATCTTTTGCCTCCAATAAGTTCATTTGTGTCATTGGATTAACATTTAGGTCATTTTCGTCCTTCCTAGGCTTATTCTTGTCCAATTAGGGTTTTTAACCAATCTTGTGCATCCAATAAGTTCATTTGTGTCATTGGATTAACATTTAGGTCATTTTCGTCCTCCCTAGGCTTATTGTTGTCCAATTAGGGTTTCTAACCAATCTTGTGCATCCAATAGGTGTGTTTGTGTCATTGGATTAACATTTAGGTCATTTTCGTCCTCCCAAGGCTTATTCTTGTCCAATTAGGGTTTTTAACCAATCTTGTGCATCCAATAAGTTCATTTGTGTCATTGGATGAACATTTAGGTCATTTTCGTCCTCCCTAGGCTTATTCTTGTCCAATTAGGGTTTTTATGCAATCTTGTGTATCCAATAGGTGTGTTTGTGTCGTTGGACGAACATTTAGGTCATTTTCGTCCTCCCTAGGCTTATTCTTGTCTAATTAGGGTTTTTAACCAATCTTGTGCATCCAATAAGTTCATTTGTGTCATTGGATGAACATTTAGGTCATTTTCGTCCTCCCTAGGCTTATTCTTGTCCAATTAGGGTTTTTAACCAATCTTGTGCATCCAATAAGTTCATTTGTGTCATTGGATGAACATTTAGGTCATTTTCGTCCTCCCTAGGCTTATTCTTGTCCAATTAGGGTTTTTAACCAATCTTGTGCATCCAATAGGTGTGTTTGTGTCATTGGATGAACATTTAGGTCATTTTCGTCCTCCCTCGGCTTATTCTTGTCCAATTAGGGTTTTTTACCAATCTTGTGCATCCAATAAGTACATTTGTGTCATTGGATTAACATTTAGGTCATTTTCGTCCTTCCTAGGCTTATTCTTGTCCAATTACGGTTTCTAACCAATCTTGTGCATCAAATAGGTGTGTTTGTGTCATTGGATGAACATTTAGGTCATTTTCGTCCTCCCTAGGCTTATTCTTGTCCAATTAGGGTTTTTAACCAATCTTGTGCATCCAATAAGTTCATTTGTGTCATTGGATGAACATTTAGGTCATTTTCGTTCTCCATAGGCGTATTCTTGTCCAATTAGGGTTTCTAACCAATCTTGTGCATCCAATAAGTTCATTTGTGACATTGGATGAACATTTAGGTCATTTTCGTCCTCCCTAGGCTTATTCTTGTCCAATTAGGGTTTTTAACCAATCTTGTGCATCCAATAGGTGTGTTTGTGTCATTGGATGAACATTTAGGTCATTTTCGTCCTCCCTAGGCTTATTCTTGTCCAATTAGGGTTTTTAACCAATCTTGTGCATCCAATAAGTTCCTTTGTGTCATTGGATAAACATTTAGGTCATTTTCATCCACCCTAGGCTTATTCTTGTCCAATTAGGGTTTTTAACCAATCTTGTGCATCCAATAAGTTCATTTGTGTCATTGGATGAACATTTAGGTCATTTTCGTCCTCCCTAGGCTTATTCTTGTCCAATTAGGGTTTTCAACCAATCTTGTGCATCCAATAAGTTCATTTGTGTCATTAGATGAACATTTAGGTCATTTTCGTCCTCCCTAGTCTTATTCTTGTCCAATTAGGGTTTTTCTGCAATCTTGTGCATCCAATAGGTGTGTTTGTGTCGTTGGACGAACATTTAGGTCATTTTCGTCCTCCCTAGGCTTATTCTTGTCCAATTAGGGTTTTTAACCAATCTTGTGCATCCAATAAGTTCATTTGTGTCATTGGATGAACATTTAGGTCATTTTCGTCCTCCCTAGGCTTATTCTTGTACAATTAGGGTTTTTAACCAATCTTGTGCATCCAATAAGTTCATTTGTGTCATTGGATGAACATTTAGGTTATTTTCGTCCTCCCTAGGCTTATTCTTGTCCAATTAGGGTTTTTAACCAATCTTGTGCATCCAATAAGTTCATTTGTGTCATTGGATGAACATTTAGGTCATTTTCGTCCTCCCTAGGCTTATTCTTGTCCAATTAGGGTTTTTAACCAATCTTGTGCATCCAATAGGTGTGTTTGTGTCATTGGATGAACATTTAGGTCATTTTCGTCCTCCCTAGGTTTATTCTTGTCCAATTAAGGTTTTTAACCAATCTTGTGCACCCAATAAGTTCACTTGTGTCATTGGATAAACATTTAGGTCATTTTCGTCCACCCTAGGCTTATTCTTGTCCAATTAGGGTTTTTAACCAATCTTGTGCATCCAATAGGTGTGTTTGTGTCATTGGATGAACATTTAGGTCATTTTCGTCCTCCCTAGGCTTATTCATGTCCAATTAGGGTTTCTAACGAATCTTGTGCATCCAATAGGTGTGTTTGTGTCATTGGATGAACATTTAGGTCATTTTCGTCCTCCCTAGGCTTATTCTTGTCCAATTAGGGTTTTTAACCAATCTTGTGCATCCAATAGGTGTGTTTGTGTCATTGGATGAACATTTATGTCATTTTCATCCTCCCTAGGCTTATTCTTGTCCAATTAGGGTTTTTAAGCTATCTTGTGCATCCAATAAGTTCATTTGTGTCATTGGATGAACATTTAGGTCATTTTCGTCCTCCCTAGGCTTATTCTTGTCCAATTAGCGTTTTTAACCAATCTTGTGCATCCAATAGGTGTGTTTGTGTCATTGGATGAACATTTAGGTCATTTTCGTCCTCCCTAGTCTTATTCTTGTCCAATTAGGGTTTTAAGCAATCTTGTGCATCCAATAAGTTCATTTGTGTCATTACATGAACATTTATGTCATTTTTCGTCCTCCCTAGGCTTATTCTTGTCCAATTAGGGTTTTTAAGCAATCTTGTGCATCCAATAAGTTCATTTGTGTCATTGGATGAACATTTAGGTCATTTTCGTCCTCCCTAGGCTTATTCTTGTCCAATTAGGGTTTTAAGCAATCTTGTGCATCCAATAAGTTCATTTGTGTCATTGGATGAACATTTAGGTCATTTTCATCCTCCCTAGGCTTATTCTTGTCCAATTAGGGTTTCTAACCAATCTTGTGCATCCAATAGGTGTGTTTAGTCATTTGATGAACATTTAGGTCACTTTCGTCCTCCCTAGGCTTATTCTTGTCCAATTAGTGTTTTTAACCAATCTTGTGCATCCAATAAGTTCATTTGTGTCATTGGATTAACATTTAGGTCATTTTCGTCCTCCCTAGGCTTATTCTTGTCCAATTAGGGTTTCTAACCAATCTAGTGCATCCAATAGGTGTGTTTGTGTCATTGGATGAACATTTAGGTTATTTTCGTCCTCCCTAGGCTTATTCTTGTCCAATTAGGGTTTTTAACCAATCTTGTGCATCCAATAAGTTCATTTGTGTCATTGGATGAACATTTAGGTCATTTTCATCCTCCCTAGGCTTATTCTTGTCCAATTAGGGTTTTTAACCAATCTTGTGCTTCCAATAAGTTCATTTGTGTCATTGGATTAACAATTAGGTCATTTTTGTCCTCCCTAGGCTTATTCTTGTCCAATTAGGGTTTTTAACCAATCTTGTGCATCCAATAGGTGTGTTTGTGTCATTGGATGAACATTTAGGTCATTTTAATCCTCCCTAGGCTTATTCTTGTCCAATTAGGGTTTCTAACCAATCTTGTGCATCCAATAGGTGTGTTTGTGTCATTGGATGAACATTTAGGTCATTTTCGTCCTCCCAAGGCTTATTCTTGTCCAATTAGGGTTTCTAACCAATCTTGTGCATCCAATAGGTGTGTTTGTGTCATTGGATGAACATTTAGGTCATTTTCGTCCTCCCTAGGCTTATTCTTGTCCAATTAGGGTTTTTAACCAATCTTGTGCATCCAATAAGTTCATTTGTGTCATTGGATTAACATTTAGGTCATTTTCGTCCTCCCTAGGCTTAATCTTGTCCAATTAGGGTTTTTAACCAATCTTGTGCATCCAATAAGTTCATTTGTGTCATTGGGTGAACATTTAGGTCATTTTCGTCCTCCCTAGGCTTATTCTTGTCCAATTAGGGTTTCTAACCAATCTTGTGCATCCAATAGATGTGTTTAGTCATTTGATGAACATTTAGGTCATTTTCGTCCTCCCTAGGCTTATTCTTGTCCAATTAGGGTTTTTAACCAATCTTGTGCATCCAATAGGTGTGTTTGTGTCATTGGATGAACATTTAGGTCATTTTCGTCCTCCCTATGCTTATTCTTGTCCAATTAGGGTTTTTAACCAATCTTGTGCATCCAATAGGTGTGTTTGTGTCATTGGATGAACATTTAGGTCATTTTCGTCCTCCCTAGTCTTATTTTTGTCCAATTAGGGTTTTTAACCAATCTTTTGCATCCAATAAGTTCATTTGTGTCATTGGATTAACATTTAGGTCATTTTCATCCTTCCTAGGCTTATTCTTGTCCAATTCGGGTTTCTAACAAATCTTGTGCATCAAATAGGTGAGTTTGTGTCATTGGATGAACATTTAGGTCATTTTCGTCCTCCCTAGGCTTATTCTTGTCCAATTAGGGTTTTTAACCAATATTGTGCATCCAATAAGTTCATTTGTGTCATTGGATGAACATTTAGGTCATTTTCGTCCTCCCTAGGCTTATTCTTAATCAATTAGGGTTTTTAACCAATATTGTGCATCCAATAAGTTCATTTGTGTCATTGGATGAACATTTAGGTTATTTTCGTCCTCCCTAGGCTTATTCTTGTCCAATTAGGGTTTTTAACCAATCTTGTGCATCCAATATGTTCATTTGTGTCATTGGATTAACATTTAGATCATTTTCGTCCTTCCTAGGCTTATTCTTGTCCAATTAGGGTTTCTAACCAACCTTGTGCACCCAATAGGTGTGTTTGTGTCATTGGATGAACATTTAGGTCATTTTCGTCCTCCCTAGGCTTATTCTTGTCCAATTAGGGTTTTTAACCAATCTTGTGCATCCAATAAGTTCATTTGTGTCATTGGAATAACATTTAGGTCATTTTCGTCCTCCCTAGGCTTATTCTTGTCCAATTAGGGTTTTTAACCAATCTTGTGCATCCAATAAGTTCAATTGTGTCATTAGATGAACATTTAGGTCATTTTCGTCCTCCCTAGGCTTATTCTTGTCCAATTCGGGTTTCTAACGAATCTTGTGCATCAAATAGGTGAGTTTGTGTCATTGGATGAACATTTAGGTCATTTTCGTCCTCCCTAGGCTTATTCTTGTCCAATTAGGGTTTTTAACCAATATTGTGCATCCAATAAGTTCATTTGTGTCATTGGATGAACATTTAGGTCATTTTCGTCCTCCCTAGGCTTATTCTTAATCAATTAGGGTTTTTAACCAATCTTGTGCATCCAATATGTTCATTTGTGTCATTGGATTAACATTTAGATCATTTTCGTCCTTCCTAGGCTTATTCTTGTCCAATTAGGGTTTCTAACCAACCTTGTGCACCCAATAGGTGTGTTTGTGTCATTGGATGAACATTTAGGTCATTTTCGTCCTCCCTAGGCTTATTCTTGTCCAATTAGGGTTTTTAACCAATCTTGTGCATCCAATAAGTTCATTTGTGTCATTGGATGAACATTTAGGTTATTTTCGTCCTCCCTAGGCTTATTCTTGTCCAATTAGGGTTTTTAACCAATCTTGTGCATCCTATAAGTTCATTTGTGTCATTGGATTAACATTTAGGTCATTTTCGTCCTCCCTAGGCTTATTCTTGTCCAATTAGGGTTTCTTACCAATCTTGTGCATCCAATAGGTGTGTTTGTGTCATTGGATGAACATTTAGGTCATTTTCGTCCTCCCTAGGCTTATTCTTGTCCAATTAGGGTTTTTAACCAATCTTGTGCATCCAATAAGTTCATTTGTGTCATTGGATGAACAATTAGGTCATTTTCGTCCACCCTAAGCTTATTCTTGTCCAATTAGGGTTTTTAACCAATCTTATGCATCCAATAAGTTCATTTGTGTCATTGGATGAACATTTAAGTCATTTTCGTCCTCCCTAGGCTTATTCTTGTCCAATTAGGGTTTTTAACCAATCTTGTGCATCCAATAGGTGTGTTTGTGTCATTGGATGAACATTTAGGTCATTTTCGTCCTCCCTAGGCTTATTCTTGTCCAATTAGGGTTTTTAACCAATCTTGTGCATCCAATAGGTGTGTTTGTGTCATTGGATGAACATTTAGGTCATTTTCGTCCTCCCTACGCTTATTCTTGTCCAAATAGGGTTTTTAACCAATCTTGTGCATCCAATAAGTTCATTTGTGTCATTGGATTAACATTTAGGTCATTTTCGTCCTCCCTAGGCTTATTCTTGTCCAATTAGGGTTTCTAACCAATCTTGTGCATCCAATAGGTGTGTTTGTGTCATTGGATGAACATTTAGGTCATTTTCGTCCTCCCTAGGCTTATTCTTGTCCAATTAGGGTTTTTAACCAATCTTGTGCAACCAATAAATTCATTTGTGTCATTGGATGAACATTTAGGTCATTTTCGTCCTCCCAAGGCTTATTCTTGTCCAATTAGGGTTTCTAACCAATCTTGTGCATCCAATAGGTGTGTTTGTGTCATTGGATGAACATTTAGGTCATTTTCGTCCTCCCTAGGTTTATTCTTGTTCAATTAGGGTTTTTAACCAATCTTGTGCATCCAATAAGTTCATTTGTGTCATTGGATTAACATTTAGGTTATTTTTGTCCTCCGTAGGCTTATTCTTGTCCAACTAGGGTTTTAAACCAATCTTGTGCATCCAATAAGTTCATTTGTGTCATTGGATTAACATTTAGGTCATTTTCGTCCTCCCTAGGCTTATTCTTGTCCAATTAGGGTTTTTAACCAATCTTGTGCATCCAATAAGTTCATTTGTGTCATTGGATGTACATTTAGGTCATTTTCGTCCTCCGTAGGCTTATTCTTGTCCAATTAGGATTTTTAACCAATCTTGTGCATCCAATAGGTGTGTTTGTGTCATTGGATGAACATTTAGGTCATTTTCGTCCTCCCTAGGCTTATTCTTGTCCAATTAGGGTTTTTAACCAATCTTGTGCATCCAATAGGTGTGTTTGTGTCATTGGATGAACATTTAGGTCATTTTCGTCCTCCCTAGGCTTATTCTTGTCCAATCTTGTGCATCCAATAGGTGTGTTTAGTCATTTGATGAACATTTAGGTTATTTTCGTCCTCCCTAGGCTTATTCTTGTCCAATTAGGGTTTTTAACCAATCTTGTGCATCCAATAAGTTCATTTGTGTCATTGGATTAACATTTAGGTCATTTTCGTCCTCCCTAGGCTTATACTTGTCCAATTATCGTTTCTAACCAATCCTGGGCATCCAATAGGTGTGTTTGTGTCATTGGATGAACATTTAGGTCATTTTCGTCCTCCCTAGGCTTATTCTTGTCCAATTAGGGTTTTTAACCAATCTTGTGCATCCAATAGGTGTGTTTGTGTCATTGGATGAACATTTAGGTCATTTTCGTCCTCCCTAGGCTTATTCTTGTCCAATTAGGGTTTCTAACCAATCTTGTGCATCCCATAGGTGTATTTGTGTCATTGGATGAACATTTAGGTCATTTTCGTCCTCCCTAGGCTTATTCTTGTCCAATTAGGGTTTTTAACCAATCTTGTGCATCCAATAGGTGTGTTTGTGTCATTGGATGAACATTTAGGTCATTTTCGTCCTCCCTAGGCTTATTCTTGTCCAATTAGGGGTTCTAACCAATCTTGTGCATCCAATAGGTGTATTTGTCTCATTGGATGAACATTTAGGTCATTTTCTTCCTCCCTAGTCTTATTCTTGTCCAATTAGGGTTTTAAGCAATCTTGTGCATCCAATAAGTTCATTTGTGTCATTGGATGAACATTTAGGTCATTTTCGTCCTCCCTAGGCTTATTCTTGTCCAATTAGGATTTTTAACCAATCTTGTGCATCCAATAAGTTCATTTGTGTCATTGGATGAACATTTAGGTCATTTTCGTCCTCCCTAGGCTTATTCTTGTCCAATTAGGGTTTCTAACCAATCTTGTGGATCCAATAATTTCATTTGTGTCATTGGATGAACATTTAGGTCATTTTCGTCCTCCCTAGGCTTATTCTTGTCCAATTAGGGTTTTTAACCAATCTTGTGCATCCAATAGGTGTGTTTGTGTCATTGGATGAACATTTAGGTCATTTTCGTCCTCCCTAGTCTTATTCTTGTCCAATTAAGGTTTTAAGCCAATCTTGTGCATCCAATAGGTGTGTTTGTGTTTTTGGATGAACATTTAGGTCATTTTCGTCCTACCTAGGCTTATTCTTGTCCAATTAGGGTTTCTAACCAATCTTGTGCATCCAATAGGTGTATTTGTGTCATTGGATGAACATTTAGGTCATTTTCGTCCTCCCTAGGCTTATTCTTGTCCAATTAGGGTTTCTAGCCAATCTTGTGCATCCAATAGGTGTATTTGTGTCATTGGATGAACATTTAGGTCATTTTCGTCCTCCCTAGGCTTATTCTTGTCCAATTAGGGTTTTTAACCAATCTTGTGCATCCAATAGGTGTGTTTGTGTCATTGGATGAACATTTAGGTCATTTTCGTCCTCCCTAGGCTTAGTCTTGTCCAATTAGGGTTTTTAACCAATCTTGTGCATCCAATAAGTTCATTTGTGTCATTGGATAAACATTTAGGTCATTTTCGTCCACCCTAGGCTTATTCTTGTCCGATTAGGGTTTTTAAGCAATCTTGTGCATCCAAATAAGTTCATTTGTGTCATTGGATGAACATTTAGGTCATTTTCGTCCTCCCTAGGCTTATTCTTGTCCAATTAGGGTTTTTAACCAATCTTGTGCAACCAATAGGTGTGTTTGTGTCGTTGGATGAACATTTAGGTCATTTTCGTCCTCCCTAGGCTTATTCTTGTCCAATTAGGGTTTTTAACGAATCTTGTGCATCCAATAAGTTCATTTGTGTCATTGGATAAACATTTAGGTCATGTTCGTCCACCCTAGGCTTATTCTTGTCCAATTAGGGTTTTTAACCAATCTTGTGCATCCAATAGGTTCATTTGTGTCATTCGATGAACATTTAGGTCATTTTCGTCCTCCCAAGGCTTATTCTTGTCCAATTAGGGTTTTTAACCAATCTTGTGCATCCAATAAGTTCATTTGTGTCGTTGGATGAACATTTAGGTCATTTTCGTCCTCACTAGGCTTAGTTTTGTGCAATTAGGGTTTTTAACCAATCTTGTGCATCCAATAAGTTCATTTGCTTCATTGGATGAACATTTAGGTCATTTTCATCCTCCCTAGGCTTATTCTTGTTCAATTCGGGTTTCTAACCAATCTTGTGCATCCAATAGGTGTGTTTGTGTCATTGGATGAACATTTAGGTCATTTTCGTCCTCCCTAGGCTTATTCTTGTCCAATTTGGGTTTTTAAGCAATCTTGTGCATCCAATAACTTCATTTGTGTCATTGGATGAACATTTAGGTCATTTTCGTCCTCCCTAGGCTTATTCTTGTCCAATTAGGGTTTTTAACCAATCTTGTGCATCCAATAGGTGTGTTTGTGTCATTGGATGAACATTTAGGTCATTTTCGTCCTCCCTAGGCTTATTCTTGTCCAATTAGGGTTTTTAACCAATCTTGTGCATCCAATAAGTTCATTTGTGTCATTGGATGAATACTTAGGTCATTTTCGTCCTCCCTAGGCTTATTCTTGTCCAATTAGGGTTTCTAACCATTCCTGTGCATCGAATAGGTGTGTTTAGTCATTTGATGAACATTTAGGTTATTTTCGTCCTCCCTAGGCTTATTCTTGTCCAATTAGGGTTTTTAACCAATCTTGTGCATCCAATAAGTTCATTTGTGTCATTGGATCAACATTTAGGTCATTTTCGTCCTCCCTAGGCTTATTCTTGTCCAATTAGGGTTTCTAACCAATCTTGTGCATCCAATAGGTGTGTTTGTGTCATTGGATGAACATTTAGGTCATTTTCGTCCTCCCTAGGTTTATTCTTGTCCAATTAGGGTTTTTAACCAATCTTGTGCATCCAATAAGTTCATTTGTGTCATTGGATGAACATTTAGGTCATTTTCGTCCTCCCAAGGCTTATTCTTGTCCAATTAGGGTTTCTAACCAATCTTGTGCATCCAATAGGTGTGTTTGTGTCATTGGATGAACATTTAGGTCATTTTCGTCCTCCCTAGGCTTATTCTTGTCCAATTAGGGTTTTTAACCAATCTTGTGCATCCAATAAGTTCATTTGTGTCATTGGATTAACATTTAGGTCATTTTCGTCCTTCCTAGGCTTATTCTTGTCCAATTAGGGTTTCTAACCAATCTTGTGCATCCAATAAGTTCATTTGTGTCGTTGGATGAATAGTTAGGTCATTTTCGTCCTCCCTAGGCTTATTCTTGTCAAATTAGGGTTTCTAACCAATCTTGTGCATCCAACAGGTGTGTTTGTGTCATCGGATGAACATTTAGGTTATTTTCGTCCTCCCTAGTCTTATTCTTAATCAATTAGGGTTTTTAACCAATCTTGTGCATCCAATATGTTCATTTGTGTCATTGGATTAACATTTAGATCATTTTCGTCCTTCCTAGGCTTATTCTTGTCCAATTAGGGTTTCTAACCAACCTTGTGCACCCAATAGGTGTGTTTGTGTCATTGGATGAACATTTAGGTCATTTTCGTCCTCCCTAGTCTTATTTTTGTCCAATTAGGGTTTTTAACCAATCTTTTGCATCCAATAAGTTCATTTGTGTCATTGGATTAACATTTAGGTCATTTTCATCCTTCCTAGGCTTATTCTTGTCCAATTCGGGTTTCTAACAAATCTTGTGCATCAAATAGGTGAGTTTGTGTCATTGGATGAACATTTAGGTCATTTTCGTCCTCCCTAGGCTTATTCTTGTCCAATTAGGGTTTTTAACCAATATTGTGCATCCAATAAGTTCATTTGTGTCATTGGATGAACATTTAGGTCATTTTCGTCCTCCCTAGGCTTATTCTTAATCAATTAGGGTTTTTAACCAATCTTGTGCATCCAATATGTTCATTTGTGTCATTGGATTAACATTTAGATCATTTTCGTCCTTCCTAGGCTTATTCTTGTCCAATTAGGGTTTCTAACCAACCTTGTGCACCTAATAGGTGTGTTTGTGTCATTGGATGAACATTTAGGTCATTTTCGTCCTCCCTAGGCTTATTCTTGTCCAATTAGGGTTTTTAACCAATCTTGTGCATCCAATAAGTTCATTTGTGTCATTGGATTAACATTTAGGTCATTTTCGTCCTTCCTAGGCTTATTCTTGTCCAATTAGGGTTTCTAACCAATCTTGTGCATCCAATAAGTTCATTTGTGTCGTTGGATGAATAGTTAGGTCATTTTCGTCCTCCCTAGGCTTATTCTTGTCAAATTAGGGTTTCTAACCAATCTTGTGCATCCAACAGGTGTGTTTGTGTCATCGGATGAACATTTAGGTTATTTTCGTCCTCCCTAGTCTTATTCTTGTCCAATTAGGGTTTTAAGCAATCTTGTGCATCCAATAAGTTCATTTGTGTCATCGGATGAACATTTAGGTTATTTTCGTCCTCCCTAGTCTTATTCTTGTCCAATTAGGGTTTCTAACCAATCTTGTGCATCCAATAAGTTCAATTGTGTCATTGGATTAACATTTAGGTCATTTTCGTCCTCCCTTGGCTTATTCTTGTCCAATTAGGGTTTTTAACCAATCTTGTGCATCCAATTAGTTCAATTGTGTCATTGGATGAATAGTTAGGTCATTTTCGTCCTCCCTAGGCTTATTCTTGTCAAATTAGGGTTTCTAACCAATCTTGTGCATCCAATAGGTGTGTTTGTGTCATCGGATGAACATTTAGGTTATTTTCGTCCTCCCTAGTCTTATTCTTGTCCAATTAGGGTTTTAAGCAATCTTGTGCATCGAATAAGTTCATTTGTGTCATTGGATGAATAGTTAGGTCATTTTCGTCCTCCCTAGGCTTATTCTTGTCCAACTAGGGTTTTAAGCAATCTTGTGCATCCAATAAGTTCATTTGTGTCATTGGATTAACATTTAGGTCATTTTCGTCCTCCCTAGGCTTATTCTTGTCCAATTAGGGTTTTTAACCAATCTTGTGCATCCAATTAGTTCAATTGTGTCATTGGATGAACATTTAGGTCATTTTCGTCCTCCCTAGGCTTATTCTTTTCCAATTAGGGTTTCTAACCAATCTTGTGCATCCAATAAGTTCATTTGTGTCGTTGGATAAATAGTTAGGTCATTTTCGTCCTCCCTAGGCTTATTCTTGTCAAATTAGGGTTTTTAACCAATCGTGTGCATCCAATAGGTGTGTTTGAGTCATTGAATGAACATTTAGGTCATTTTCGTCCTCCCTAGGCTTATTCTTGTCCAATTAGGGTTTTTAACCAATCTTGTGCATCCAATAGGTGTGTTTGTGTCATTGGATGAACATTTAGGTCATTTTCGTCCTCCCTAGGCTTATTCTTGTCCAATTAGGGTTTTTAACCAATCTTGTGCATCCAATAGGTGTGTTTGTGTCATTGGATGAACATTTAGGTCATTTTCGTCCTCCCTAGGCTTATTCTTGTCAAATTAGGGTTTCTAACCAATCTTTTGCATCCAATAGGTGTATTTGTGTCATTGGATGAACATTTAGGTCATTTTCGTCCTCATTAGGCTTATTCTTTTCCAATTTGGGTTTTTAAGCAATCTTGTGCATCCAATAAGTTCATTTGTGTCATTGGATGAACATTTACGTCATTTTCGTCCTCCCTAGGCTTATTCTTGTCCAATTAGGGTTTTTAACCAATCTTGTGCATCCAATAGGTGTGTTTGTGTCATTGGATGAACATTAAGGTCATTTTCTTCCTCCCTACGATTATTCTTGTCCAATTAGGGTTTTTAACCAATCTTGTGCATCCAATAGGTGTGTTTGTGTCATTGGATGAACATTTAGGTCATTTTCGTCCTCCCTAGGCTTATTCTTGTCCAATTAGGGTTTTTAACCATTCTTGTGCATCCAATAAGTTCATTTGTGTCATTGGATGAACATTTAGGTCATTTTCGTCCTCCCAAGGCTTATTCTTGTCCAATTAGGGTTTCTAACCAATCTTGTGCATCCAATAGGTGTGTTTGTGTCATTGGATGAACATTTAGGTCATTTTCGTCCTCCCTAGGCTTATTCTTGTCCAATTAGGGTTTCTAAACAATCTTGTGCATCCAATAGGTGTGTTTATGTCATTGGATGAACATTTAGGTCATTTTCGTCCTCCCTAGGCTTATTCTTGTCCAATTAGGGTTTTTAACCAGTCTTGTGCATCCAATAAGTTCATTTGTGTCATTGGATGAACAATTAGGTCATTTTCGTCCACCCTAAGCTTATTCTTGTTCAATTAGGGTTTTTAACCAATCTTATGCATCCAATAAGTTCATTTGTGTCATTGGATGAACATTTAGGTCATTTTCGTCCTCCCAAGGCTTATTCTTGTCCAATTAGGGTTTCTAACCAATCTTGTGCATCCAATAGGTGTGTTTGTGTCATTGGATGAACATTTAGGTCATTTTCGTCCTCCCTAGGCTTATTCTTGTCCAATTAGGGTTTCTAACCAACCTTGTGCATCCAATAGGTGTGTTTAGTCATTTGATGAACATTTAGGTCATTTTCGTCCTCCCTAGGCTTATTCTTGTCCAATTAGGGTTTCTAACCAATCTTGTGCATCCAATAGGTGTGTTTGTGTCATTGGATGAACATTTAGGTCATTTTCGTCCTCCCTAGGCTTATTCTTGTCCAATTAGGGTTTTAAGCAATCTTGTGCATCCAATAAGTTCATTTGTGTCATTGGATTAACATTTAGGTCATTTTTGTCCTCCCTAGGCTTATTCTTATCCAATTAGGGTTTTTAACCAATCATGTGCATCCAATATGTTCATTTGTGTCATTGGATGAACACTTAGGTCATTTTCGTCCACCCTAGGCTTATTCTTGTCCAATTAGGGTTTTTAACCAATCTTATGCATCCAATAAGTTCATTTGTGTCATTGGATGAATAGATAGGTCATTTTCGTCCTCCCTAGGCTTATTCTTGTCAAATTAGGGTTTCTAACCAATCTTGTGCATCCAATAGGTGTGTTTGTGTCATTGGATGAACATTTAGGTCATTTTCGTCCTCCCTAGGCTTATTCTTGTCCCATTAGGGTTTTTAACCAATCTTGTGCATCCAATAAGTTCAATTGTGTCATTAGATGAACATTTAGGTCATTTTCGTCCTCCCTAGGCTTATTCTTGTCCAATTAGGGTTTTTAACCAATCTTGTGCATCCAATAAGTTCAATTGTGTCATTGGATGAACATTTAGGTCATTTTCGTCCTCCCTAAGCTTATTCTTGTCCAATTAGGGTTTCTAACAATCTTGTGCACCCAATAAGTTCATTTGTGTCGTTGGATGAATAGTTAGGTCATTTTCGTCCTCCCTAGGATTATTCTTGTCCAATTAGGGTTTCTAACCAATCTTGTGCATCCAATAGGTGTGTTTGTGTCGTTGGATGAATATTTAGGTCATTTTCGTCCTCCCTAGTCTTATTCTTGTCCAATTAGGGTTTTAAGCAATCTTGTGCATCCAATAAGTTCATTTGTGTCATTGGATGAATATTTAGGTCATTTTCATCATCCCTAGGCTTATTCTTGTCCAATTAGGGTTTCTAACCAATCTTGTGCATCCAATAGGTGTGTTTGTGTCATTGGATGAACATTTAGGTCATTTTCGTCCTCCCTAGTCTTGTTCTTGTCCAATTAGGGTTTTTAACCAATCTTGTGCATCCAATAAGTTCATTTGTGTCATTGGATGAACATTTAGGTCATTTTTGTCCTCCCTAGGCTTATTCTTGTGCAATTAGGGTTTTTAACCAATCTTGTGCATCCAATAGGTGTGTTTTTGTCATTGGATGAACATTTAGGTCATTTTCGTCCTCCCTAGGCTTATTCTTGTCCAACTAGGGTTTTAAGCAATCTTGTGCATCCAATAAGTTCATTTGTGTCATTGGATGAACATTTAGGTCATTTTCGTCCTCCCTAGGCTTATTCTTGTCCAATTAGGGTTTTTAACCAATCTTGTGCATCCAATAAGTTCATTTGTGTCATTGGGTGAACATTTAGGTCATTTTCGTCCTCCCTAGGCCTATTCTTGTCCAATTAGGGTTTCTAACCCATCTTGTGCATCCAATAGGTGTGTTTGTGTCGTTGGATGAACATTTAGGTTATTTTCGTCCTCCCTAGGCTTATTCTTGTCCAATTAGGTTTTTTAACCAATCTTGTGCATCCAATAAGTTCATTTGTGTCATTGGATGAACATTTAGGTCATTTTCGTCCTCCCAAGGCTTATTCTTGTCCAATTAGGGTTTCTAACCAATCTTGTGCATCCAATAGGTGTGTTTGTGTCATTGGATGAACATTTAGGTCATTTTCATCCTCCCTAGGCTTATTCTTTTCCAATTAGGGTTTTTAACCAATCTTGTGCATCCAATAAGTTCATTTGTGTCATTGGATGAACATTTAGGTCATTTTCGTCCTCCCAAGGCTTATTCTTGTCCAATTAGGGTTTCTAACCAATCTTGTGCATCCAATAGGTGTGTTTGTGTCATTGGATGAACATTTAGGTCATTTTCGTCCTCCCTAGTCTTATTCTTGTCCAATTAGGGTTTTAAGCAATCTTGTGCATCCAATAAGTTCATTTGTGTCATTGGATTAACATTTAGATCATTTTCATCCTCCCTAGGCTTATTCTTGTCCAATTAGGGTTTCTAACCAATCTTGTGCATCCAATAGGTGTGTTTGTGTCATTGGATGAACATTTAGGTCATTTTCGTCCTCCCTAGGCTTATTCTTGTCCAATTAGGGTTTCTAACCAATCTTGTGTATTCAATAGGTGTGTTTGTGTCATTGGATGAACATTTAGGTCATTTTCGTCCTCCCTAGGCTTATTCTTGTCCAATTAGGGTTTCTAAACAATCTTGTGCATTCAATAGGTGTGTTTGTGTCATTGGATGAACATTTAGGTCATTTTCGTCCTCCCAAGGCTTATTCTTGTCCAATTAGGGTTTCTAACCAATCTTGTGCATCCAATAGGTGTGTTTGTGTCATTGGATGAACATTTAGGTCATTTTCGTCCTCCCTAGGCTTATTCTTCTCCAATTAGGGTTTCTAACCAATCTTGTGCATCCAATAGGTGTATTTGTGTCATTGGATGAACATTTAGGTCATTTTCGTCCTCCCTAGGCTTATTCTTGTCCAATTAGGGTTTTTAACCAATCTTGTGCATCCAATAAGTTCAATTGTGTCATTGGATGAACATTTAGGTCATTTTCGTCTTCCCTAGGCTTATTCTTGTCCAATTAGGGTTTTTAACCAATCTTGTGCATCCAATAAGTTCAATTGTGTCATTGGATGAACATTTAGGTCATTTTCGTCCTCCCTAGGCTTATTCTTGTCCAATTAGGGTTTCTAACCAATCTTGTGCACCCAATAAGTTCATTTGTGTCGTTGGATGAATAGTTAGGTCATTTTCGTCCTCCCTAGGATTATTCTTGTCCAATTAGGGTTTCTAACCTATCTTGTGCATTTAATAGGTGTGTTTGTGTCGTTGGATGAACATTTAGGTCATTTTCGTCCTCCCTAGTCTTATTCTAGTCCAATTAGGGTTTTAAGCAATCTTGTGCATCCAATAAGTTCATTTGTGTCATTGGATGAATATTTAGGTCATTTTCATCATCCCTAGGCTTATTCTTGTCCAATTAGGGTTTCTAACCAATCTTGTGCATCCAATAGGTGTGTTTGTGTCATTGGATGAACATTTAGGTCATTTTCGTCCTCCCTAGGCTTATTCTTGTCCAATTAGGGTTTCTAACCAATCTTGTGCATCCAATAGGTATGTTTGTGTCATTGAATGAACATTTAGGTCAGTTTCTTCCTCCCTAGGCTTATTCTTGTCCAATTAGGGTTTCTAACCAATCTTGTGCATCCAATAGGTGTGTTTGTGTCATTGGATGAACATTTAGGTCATTTTCGTCCTCCCTAGGCTTATTCTTGTCCAATTAGGGTTTCTAACCAATCTTGAGCATCCAATAGGTGTGTTTGTGTCATTGGATGAACATTTAGGTCATTTTCGTCCTCCCTAGGCTTATTCTTGTCCAATTAGGGTTTTTAACCAATCTTGTGCATCCAATAGGTGTGTTTGTGTCATTGGATGAACATTTAGGTCATTTTCGTCCTCCCTAGGCTTATTCTTGTCCGATTAGGATTTTTAACCAATCTTGTGCATCCAATAAGTTCATTTGTGTCATTGGATGAACATTTAGGTCATTTTCGTCCTCCCTAGGCTTATTCTTGTCCAATTAGGATTTTTAACCAATCTTGTGCATCCAATAAGTTCATTTGTGTCATTGGATGAACATTTAGGTCATTTTCGTCCTCCCTAGGCTTATTCTTGTCTAATTAGGGTTTTTAAGCAATCTTGTGCATCCAATAAGTTCATTTGTGTTATTGGATGAACATTTAGGTCATTTACGTCCTCCCTAGGCTTATTCTTGTCCAATTAGGGTTTCTAACCAATCTTGTGCATCCAATAGGTGTATTTGTGTCATTGGATGAACATTTAGGTCATTTTCGTCCTCCCTAGGCTTATTCTTGTCCAATTAGGGTTTTTAACCAATCTTGTGCATCCAATAGGTGTGTTTGTGTCATTGGATGAACATTTAGGTCATTTTCGTCCTCCCTAGGCTTATTCTTGTCCAATTAGGGTTTTTAACCAATCTTGTTCATCCAATATGTTCATTTGTGTCATTGGATGAACATTTAGGTCATTTTCGTCCTCCCAAGGCTTATTCTTGTCCAATTAGGGTTTCTAAACAATCTTGTGCATCCAATAGGTGTGTTTGTGTCATTGGATGAACATTAAGGTCATTTTCGTCCTCCCTAAGCTTATTCTAGTCCAATTAGGGTTTTTAACCAATTTTGTGCATCCAATATGTTCATTTGTGTCATTGGATGAACATTTAGGTCATTTTCGTCCTCCCAAGGCTTATTCTTGTCCATTTAGGGTTTGTAAACAATCTTGTGCATCCAATAGGTGTGTTTGTGTCATTGGATGAACATTTAGGTCATTTTCGTCCTCCCTAGGCTTATTCTTGTCCAATTAGGGTTTTTAACCAATCTTGTGCATCCAATAAGTTCATTTGTGTCATTGGATGAACATTTAGGTCATTTTCGTCCTCCCTAGGCTTATTCTTGTCCAATTAGGGTTTTTAACCAATCTTGTGCATCCAATAAGTTCATTTGTGTCATTGGGTGAACATTTAGGTCATTTTCGTCCTCCCTAGGCTTATTCTTGTCCAATTAGGGTTTCTAACCAATCTTGTGCATCCAATAGGTGTGTTTAGTCATTTGATGAAAACATTTAGGTCATTTTCGTCCTCCCTAGGCTTATTCTTGTCCAATTAGGGTTTTTAACCAGTCTTGTGCATCCAATAAGTTCATTTGTGTCATTGGATGAACATTTAGGTCATTTTCGTCCTCCCTAGGCTTATTCTTGTCCAATTAGGGTTTTTAACCAATCTTGTGCATCCAATAGGTGTGTTTGTGTCATTGGATGAACATTTAGGTCATTTTCGTCCTCCCTAGGCTTATTCTTGTCCAATTAGGGTTTTTAACCAATCTTGTGCATCCAATAAGTTCATTTGTGTCATTGGGTGAACATTTAGGTCATTTTCGTCCTCCCTAGGCTTATTCTTGTCCAATTAGGGTTTCTAACCAATCTTGTGCATCCAATAGGTGTGTTTAGTCAGTTGATGAACATTTAGGTTATTTTCGTGCTCCCTAGGCTTATACTTGTCCAATTAGGGTTTTTAACCAATCTTGTGCATCCAATAAGTTCATTTGTGTCATTGGATGAACATTTAGGTCATTTTCGTCCTCCCTAGGCTTATTCTTGTCCAATTAGGGTTTTTAACCAATCTTGTGCATCCAATAGGTGTGTTTGTGTCATTGGATGAACATTTAGGTCATTTTCGTCCTCCCTAGGCTTATTCTTGTCCAATTAGGATTTTTAACCAATCTTGTGCATCCAATAAGTTCATTTGTGTCATTGGATGAACATTTAGGTCATTTTCGTCCTCCCTAGGCTTATTCGTGTGCAATTAGGGTTTTTAACCAATCTTGTGCATCCAATAGGTGTGTTTGTGACATTGGATGAACATTTAGGTCATTTTCGTCCTCCCTAGGCTTATTCTTGTCCAACTAGGGTTTTAAGCAATCTTGTGCATCCAATAAGTTCATTTGTGTCATTGGATTAACATTTAGGTCATTTTCGTCCTCCCTAGGCTTATTCTTGTCCAATTAGGGTTTTTAACCAATCTTGTGCATCCAATTAGTTCAATTGTGTCATTGGATGAACATTTAGGTCATTTTCGTCCTCCCTAGGCTTATTCTTGTCCAATTAGGGTTTCTAACCAATCTTGTGCATCCAATAAGTTCATTTGTGTCGTTGGATGAATAGTTAGGTCATTTTCGTCCTCCCTAGGCTTATTCTTGTCAAATTAGGGTTTTTAACCAATCGTGTGCATCCAATAGGTGTGTTTGAGTCATTGAATGAACATTTAGGTCATTTTCGTCCTCCCTAGGCTTATTCTTGTCCAATTAGGGTTTTTAACCAATCTTGTGCATCCAATAGGTGTGTTTGTGTCATTTGATGAACATTTAGGTCATTTTCGTCCTCCCTAGGCTTATTCTTGTCCAACTAGGGTTTTAAGGAATCTTGTGCATCCAATAAGTTCATTTGTGTCATTGGATTAACATTTAGGTCATTTTCGTCCTCCCTAGGCTTATTCTTGTCCAATTAGGGTTTTTAACCAATCTTGTGCATCCAATAAGTTCAATTGTGTCATTTGATGAACATTTAGGTCATTTTCGTCCTCCCTAGGCTTATTCTTGTCCAATTAGGGTTTTTAACCAATCTTGTGCATCCAATAAGTTCAATTGTGTCATTGGATGAACATTTAGGTCATTTTCGTCCTCCCTAGTCTTATTCTTGTCGAATTAGGGTTTTTATGCAATCTTGTGCATCCAATAGGTGTGTTTGTGTCATTGGAGGAACATTTAGGTCATTTTCGTCCTCCCTAGTCTTATTCTCGTCCAATTAGGGTTTTTATGCAATCTTGTGCATCCAATAGGTGTGTTTGTGTCATTGGACGAACATTTAGGTCATTTTCGTCCTCCCTAGGCTTATTCTTGTCCAATTATGGTATTTAACCAACCTTGTGCATCCAATAAGTTCATTTGTGTCATTGGATGAACGTTTAGGTCATTTTCGTCTACCTAGGCTTATTCTTGTCCAATCAGGGTTTTTAACCAACCTTGTGCATCCAATAAGTTCATTTGTGTCATTGATAGAACATTTAGGTCATTTACGTCCTCCCTAGTCTTATTCTTGTCCAATTAGGGTTTTTATGCAATCTTGTGCATCCAATAGGTGAGTTTGTGTCAATTGAGGAACATTTAGGTCATTTTCGTCCTCCCTAGTCTTATTCTTGTCGAATTAGGGTTTTTATACAATCTTGTGCATCCAATAGGTGTGTTTGTGTCATTGGAGGAACATTTAGGTCATTTTCGTCCTCCCTAGTCTTATTCTTGTCCAATTAGGGTTTTTATGCAATCTTGTGCATCCAATAGGTGTGTTTGTGTCATTGGACGAACATTTAGGTCATTTTCATCCTCCCTAGGCTTATTCTTGTCCGATTAGGGTTTTCAACCAATCTTGTGCATCCAATAAGTTCATTTGTGTCATTGGATGAACATTTAGGTCATTTTCGTCATCCCTAGTCTTATTCTTGTCCAATTAGGGTTTTAAGCAATCTTGTGCATCCAATATGTGTGTTTGTGTCATTGGATGAACATTTAGGTCATTTTCGTCCTCCCTATGCTTATTCTTATCCAATTAGTGTTTTTAATCAATCTTGTGCATCCAATAAGTTCATTTGTGTCATTGGATGAACATTTAGGTCATTTTCGTCCTCCCTAGGCTTATTCTTGTCCAATTAGGGTTTTTAACCAATCTTGTGCATCCAATAAGTTCATTTGTGTCATTCGATGAACATTTAGGTCATTTTCGTCCTCACTAGGCTTATTCTTGTCCAATTAGGGTTTTTAACCAACCTTGTGCATCCAATAAGTTCATTTGTGTCATTGGTGGAACATTTAGGTCATTTACGTCCTCCCTTGTCTTATTCTTGTCCAATTAGGGTTTTTATGCAATCTTGTGCATCCAATAGGTGTGTTTGTGTCATTGGACGAACATTTAGGTCATTTTCGTCCTCCCTAGGCTTATTCTTTTCCAATTAGGGTTTTTAACCAATCTTGTGCATCCAATAAGTTCATTTGTGTCATTGGAGGAACATTTAGGTCATTTTCGTCCTCCCTAGTCTTACTCTTGTCCAATTAAGGTTTTTATGCAATCTTGTGCATCGAATAGGTGTGTTTGTGTCATTGGACGAACATTTAGGTCATTTTCGTCCTCCCTAAGCTTATTCTTGTCCAATTAGGGTTTTTAACCAATCTTGTGCATCCAATAAGTTCATTTGTGTCATTGGATGAACATTTAGGTCATTTTCGTCCTCCCTAGGCATATTCTTGTCCAATTAGGGTTTTCAACCAATCTTGTGCATCCAATAAGTTCATTTGTGTCATTGGATGAACATTTAGGTCATTTTCGTCCTCCCTAGGCTTATTCTTGTCCAATTAGGGTTTTTAACCAATCTTGTGCATCCAATAAGTTCATTTGTGTCATTGGATGAACATTTAGGTCATTTTCGTCCTCCCTAGTCTTATTCTTGTCCAATTAGGGTTTTTATGCAATCTTGTGCATCCAATAGGTGTGTTTGTGTCGTTGGATGAACATTTAGGTCATTTTCGTCCTCCCTAGTCTTATTCTTTTCCAATTAGGGTTTTTATGCAATCTTGTGCATCCAATAGGTGTGTTTGTGTCATTGGACGAACTTTTAGGTCATTTTCGTCCTCCGTAGGCTTATTCTTGTCCAATTAGGGTTTTTAACCAACCTTGTGCATCCAATAAGTTCATTTGTGTCATTGGTGGAACATTTAGGTCATTTACGTCCTCCCTATGCTTATTCTTTTCAAATTAGGGTTTTCAACCAATCTTGTTCATCCAATAGGTGTGTTTGTGTCATTGGAGGAACATTTAGGTCATTTTCGTCCTCCCTAGTCTTATTCTTGTCCAATTAGGGTTTTTAACCAATCTTGTGCATCCAATAAGTTCATTTGTGTCATTGGACGAACATTTAGGTCATTTTCGTCATCCCTAATCTTATTCTTGTCCAATTAGGGTTTTAAGCAATCTTGTGCATCCAATATGTGTGTTTGTGTCATTGGATGAACATTTAGGTCATTTTCGTCCTCCCTATGCTTATTCTTGTCCAATTAAGGTTTTTAACCAATCTTGTGCATCCAATAAGTTCATTTGTGTCATTGGATGAACATTTAGGTCATTTTCGTCCTCCCTAGGCTTATTCTTGTCGAATTAGGGTTTTTAACCAATCTTGTGCATCCAATAAGTTCATTTGTGTCATTGGATGAACATTTAGGTCATTTTCGTCCTCCCTAGGCTTATTCTTGTCCAATTAGGGTTTTTAACCAATCTTGTGCATCCAATAAGTTCATTTGTGTCATTGGATGAACATTTTGGTCATTTTCGTCCTCCCTAGGCTTATTCTTTTCCAAATAGGGTTTTGATGCAATCTTGTGCATCCAATAGGTGTGTTTGTGTCATTGGACGAACATTTAGGTCATTTTCGTCCTCCCTAGTCTTATTCTTGTCCAATTAGGGTTTTTATGCAATCTTGTGCATCCAATAGGTGTGTTTGTGTCATTGGACGAAAATTTATGTCATTTTCGCCCTCCCTAGGCTTATTCTTGTCCAATTAGGGTTTTTAACCAATTTTGTGCATCCAATAAGTTCATTTGTGTCATTGGATGAACATTTAGGTCATTTTCGTCCTCCCTAGGCTTATTCTTGTCCAATTAGGGTTTTTAACCAATCTTGTGCATCCAATAAGTTCATTTGTGTCATTGGATGAACATTTAGGTCATTTTCGTCCTCCCTATGCTTATTCTTGTCCAATTAGGGTTTTTTTACCAATCTTGTGCATCCAATAAGTTCATTTGTGTCATTGGATGAACATTTAGGTCATTTTCGTCCTCCCTAGGCTTATTCTTGTCCAATTAGGGTTTTTAACCAATCTTGTGCATCCAATAAGTTCATTTGTGTCATTGGATGAACATTTAGGTCATTTCCGTCCTCCCTAGGCTTATTCTTGTCCAATTAGGGTTTTTAACCAATCTTGTGCATCCAATAAGTTCATTTGTGTGATTGGATGAACATTTAGGTCATTTTCGTCCTCCCTAGGCTTATTCTTGTCCAATTAGGGTTTTTAACCAATCTTGTGCATCCAATAAGTTCATTTGTGTCATTGGATGAACATTTAGGTCATTTTCGTCGTCCCTAGTCTTATTCATGTCGAATTAGGTTTTTATGCAATCTTGTGCATCCAATAGGTGTGTTTGTGTCATTGGAGGAACATTTAGGTCATTTTCGTCCTCCCTAGTCTTATTCTTGTCCAATTAGGGTTTTTATGCAATCTTGTGCATCCAATAGGTGTGTTTGTGTCATTGGACGAACATTTAGGTCATTTTCGTCCTCCCTAGGCTTATTCTTGTCCAATTAGGGTTTTTAACCAATCTTGTGCATCCAATAAGTTCATTTGTGTCATTGGATGAACATTTAGGTAATTTTCGTCGTCCTTAGTCTTATTCTTGTCGAATTAGGTTTTTATGCAATCTTGTGCATCCAATAGGTGTGTTTGTGTCATTGGAGGAACATTTAGGTCATTTTCGTCCTCCCTAGTCTTATTCTTGTCCAATTAGGGTTTTTATGCAATCTTGTGCATCCAATAGGTGTGTTTGTGTCATTGGACGAACATTTGGGTCATTTTCGTCCTCCCTAGGCTTATTCGTGTCCAATTAGGGTTTTTAACCAATCTTGTGCATCCAATAAGTTCATTTGTGTCATTGGATGAACATTTAGGTCATTTTCGTCCTCCCTAGGCTTATTCTTGTCCAATTAGGGTTTTTAACCAATCTTGTGCATCCAATAAGTTCATTTGTGTCATTGGATGAACATTTAGGTCATTTTCGTCCTCCCTAGGCTTATTCTTGTCCAATTAGGGTTTTTAACCAATCTTGTGCATCCAATAAGTTCATTTGTGTCATTGGATGAACATTTAGGTCATATTCGTCCTCACTAGGCTTATTCTTGTCCAATTAGGGTTTTTAACCAATCTTGTGCATCCAATAAGTTCATTTGTGTCATTGGATGAACATTTAGGTCATTTTCGTCCTCCCTAGTCTTATTCTTGTCCAATTAGGGTTTTTATTCAATCTTGTGCATCCAATAGGCGTGTTTGTGTCATTGGAGGAACATTTAGGTCATTTTCGTCCTCCCTAGTCTTATTCTTGTCCAATTAGGGTTTTTATGCAATCTTGTGCATCCAACAGGTGTGTTTGTGTCATTGGACGAACATTTAGGTCATTTTCGCCCTCCCTAGGCTTATTCTTGTCCAATTATCGTTTTTAACCAACCTTGTGCATCCAATAAGTTCATTTGTGTCATTGGATGAACATTTAGGTCATTTTCGTCCTCCCTAGGCTTATTCTTGTCCAATTAGGGTTTTTAACCAATCTTGTGCATCCAATAAGTTCATTTGTGTCATTGGATGAACATTTAGGTCATTTTCGTCCTCCCTAGTCTTATTCTTGTCCAATTAGGGTTTTTAACCAACATTGTGCATCCAATAAGTTCATTTGTGTCATTGGTGGAACGTTTAGGTCATTTACGTCCTCCCTAGTCTTATTCTTGTCCAATTAGGGTTTTTATGCAATCTTGTGCATCCAATAGGTGTGTTTGTGTCATTGGAGGAACATTTAGGTCATTTTCGTCCTCCCTAGTCTTATTCTTGTCCAATTAGGGTTTTTATGCAATCTTGTGCATCCAATAGGTGTGTTTGTGTCATTGGACGAACATTTAGGTCATTTTCGTCCTCCCTAGGCTTATTCTTGTCCAATTAGGGTTTTTAACCAATCTTGTGCATCCAATAAGTTCATTTGTGTCATTGGATGAACATTTAAGTCATTTTCGTCCTCCCTAGGCTTATTCTTGTCCAATTAGGCTTTTCAACCAATCTTGTGCATCCAATAAGTTCATTTGTGTCATTGGATGAACATTTAGGTCATTTTCGTCCTCCCTAGGCTTATTCTTGTCCAATTAGGGTTTTTAACCAATCTTGTGCATCCAATAAGTTCATTTGTGTCATTGGATGAACATTTAGGTCATTTTCGTCCTCCTTATGCTTATTCTTGTCCAATTAGGGTTTTTAACCAATCTTGTGCATCCAATAGGTGTGTTTGTGTGATTGGATGAACATTTAGGTCATTTTCGTCCTCCCTTGGCTTATTCTTGTCCAATTAGGGTTTTTAACTAATCTTGTGCATCCAATAAGTTCATTTGTGTCATTGGGTGAACATTTAGGTCATTTTCGTCCTCCCTAGGCTTATTCTTGTCCAATTAGGGTTTCTAACCAATCTTGTGCATCCAATAGGTGTGTTTAGTCATTTGATGAACATTTAGGTTATTTTCGTTCTCCCTAGGCTTATTCTTGTCCAATTAGGGTTTTTAACCAATGTTGTGCATCCAATAACTTCATTTGTGTCATCGGATTAACATTTAGGTCATTTTCGTCCTCCCTAGGCCTATTCTTGTCCAATTAGGGTTTCTTACCAATCTTGTGCATCCAATAGGTGTGTTTGTGTCATTGGATGAACATTTAGGTCATTTTCGTCCTCCCTAGGCTTATTCTTTTGAATTAAGGTTTTTAACCAATCTTGTGCATCCAATGAGTTCATTTGTGTCATTGGATGAACATTTAGGTCATTTTCTTCCTCCCTAGGCATATTCTTGTCCAAATAGGGTTTCTAACCAATCTTGTGCATCCAATAGGTGTGTTTGTGTCATTGGATGAACATTTAGGTCATTTTCGTCCTCCCTAAGCTTATTCTTGTCCAATTAGGGTTTTTAACCAATCTTGTGCATCCAATAAGTTCATTTGTGTCATTGGATGAATAGTTAGGTCATTTTCGTCATCCCTAGGCTTATTCTTGTCCAATTAGGGTTTCTAACCATTCTTGTGCATCGAATAGGTGTGTTTAGTCATTTGATGAACATTTAGGTTATTTTCGTCCTCCCTAGGCTTATTCTTGTCCAATTAGGGTTTTTAACCAATCTTGTGCATCCAATAAGTTCATTTGTGTCATTGGATGAACATTTAGGTCATTTTCGTCCTCCCAAGGCTTATTCTTGTCCAATTAGGGTTTCTAACCAATCTTGTGCATCCAATAGGTGTGTTTGTGTCATTGGATGAACATTTAGGTCATTTTCGTCCTCCCTAGGCTTATTCTTTTCCAATTAATGTTTTTAACCAATCTTGTGCATCCAATGAGTTCATTTGTGTCATTGGATGAACATTTAGGTCATTTTCTTCCTCCCTAGGCATATTCTTGTCCAATTAGGGTTTCTAACCAATCTTGTGCATCCAATAGGTGTGTTTGTGTCATTGGATGAACATTTAGGTCATTTTTGTCCTCCCTAGGCTTATTCTTGTCCAATTAGGGTTTTTAACCAATCTTGTGCATCCAATAAGTTCATTTGTGTCATTGGATGAACATTTAGGTAATTTTCGTCCTCCCGTGGCTTATTCTTGTCCAATTAGGGTTTCTAACCAATCTTGTGCATCCAATAGGTGTGTTTGTGTCATTGGATGAACATTTAGGTCATTTTCGTCCTCCCTAGGCTTATTCTTGTCCAATTAGGGTTTTTAACCAATCTTGCGCATCCAATAAGTTCATTTGTGTCATTGGATGAACATTTAGGTCATTTTCGTCCTCCCAAGGCTTATTCTTGTCCAATTAGGGTTTCTAACCAATCTTGTGCATCCAATAGGTGTGTTTGTGTCATTGGATGAACATTTAGGTCATTTTCGTCCTCCCTAGGCTTATTCTTGTCCAATTAGGGTTTCTAAACAATCTTGTGCATCCAATAGGTGTGTTTATGTCATTGGATGAACATTTAGGTCATTTTCGTCCTCCCTAGGCTTATTCTTGTCCAATTAGGGTTTTTAACCAATCTTGTGCATCCAATAAGTTCATTTGTGTCATTGGATGAACAATTAGGTCATTTTCGTCCACCCTAAGCTTATTCTTGTTCAATTAGGGTTTTTAACCAATCTTATGCATCCATTAAGTTCATTTGTGTCATTGGATTAACATTTAGGTAATTTTCGTCCTCCCTAGGCTTATTCTTGTCCAAGTAGGGTTTTTAACCAATCCTGTGCATCCAATAGGTGTGTTTGTGTCATTGGATGAACATTTAGGTCATTTTCGTCCTCCCTAGTCTTATTTTTGTCCAATTAGGGTTTTTAACCAATCTTTTGCATCCAATAAGTTCATTTGTGTCATTGGATTAACATTTAGGTCATTTTCATCCTTCCTAGGCTTATTCTTGTCCAATTCGGGTTTCTAACAAATCTTGTGCATCAAATAGGTGAGTTTGTGTCATTGGATGAACATTTAGGTCATTTTCGTCCTCCCTAGGCTTATTCTTGTCCAATTAGGGTTTTTAACCAATATTGTGCATCCAATAAGTTCATTTGTGTCATTGGATGAACATTTAGGTTATTTTCGTCCTCCCTAGGCTTATTCTTGTCCAATTAGGGTTTTTAACCAATCTTGTGCATCCAATATGTTCATTTGTGTCATTGGATTAACATTTAGATCATTTTCGTCCTTCCTAGGCTTATTCTTGTCCAATTAGGGTTTCTAACCAACCTTGTGCACCCAATAGGTGTGTTTGTGTCATTGGATGAACATTTAGGTCATTTTCGTCCTCCCTAGGCTTATTCTTGTCCAATTAGGGTTTTTAACCAATCTTGTGCATCCAATAAGTTCATTTGTGTCATTGGAATAACATTTAGGTCATTTTCGTCCTCCCTAGGCTTATTCTTGTCCAATTAGGGTTTTTAACCAATCTTGTGCATCCAATAAGTTCAATTGTGTCATTAGATGAACATTTAGGTCATTTTCGTCCTCCCTAGGCTTATTCTTGTCCAATTAGGGTTTTTAACCAATCTTGTGCATCCAATAAGTTCAATTGTGTCATTGGATGAACATTTAGGTCATTTTCGTCCTCCCTAGGCTTATTCTCGTCCAATTAGGGTTTCTAACCAATCTTGTGCACCCAATAAGTTCATTTGTGTCGTTGGATGAATAGTTAGGTCATTTTCGTCCTCCCTAGGATTATTCTTGTCCAATTAGGGTTTCTAACCTATCTTGTGCATCCAATAGGTGTGTTTGTGTCGTTGGATGAACATTTAGGTCATTTTCGTCCTCCCTAGTCTTATTCTTGTCCAATTAGGGTTTTAAGCAATCTTGTGCATCCAATAAGTTCATTTGTGTCATTGGATGAATATTTAGGTCATTTTCATCATCCCTAGGCTTATTCTTGTCCAATTAGGGTTTCTAACCAATCTTGTGTATCCAATAGGTGTGTTTGTGTCATTGGATGAACATTTAGGTCATTTTCGTCCTCCCTAGTCTTATTCTTGTCCAATTAGGGTTTTTAACCAATCTTGTGCATCCAATAAGTTCATTTGTGTCATTGGATGAACAATTAGGTCATTTTCGTCCACCCTAAGCTTATTCTTGTCCAATTAGGGTTTTTAACCAATCTTATGCATCCAATAAGTTCATTTGTGTCATTGGATGAACATTTAGGTCATTTTCGTCCTCCCTAGGCTTATTCTTGTCCTATTAGGGTTTCTAACCAATCTTGTGCATCCAATAGGTGTGTTTGTGTCATTGGATGAACATTTAGGTCATTTTCGTCCTCCCTAGGCTTATTCTTGTCCAATTAGGGTTTTTAACCAATCTTGTGCATCCAATAAGTTCATTTGTGTCATTGGATTAACATTTAGGTCATTTTCATCCTCCCTAGGCTTATTCTTGTCCAATTATGGTTTCTAACCAATCTTGGGCATCCAATAGGTGTGTTTGTGTCATTGGATTAACATTTAGGTCATTTTCGTCCTCCCTAGGCTTATTCTTGTCCAATTAGGGTTTCTAACCAATCTTGTGCATCCAATAGGTGTGTTTGTGTCATTGGATGAACATTTAGGTCATTTTCGTCCTCCCTAGGCTTATTCTTGTCCAATTAGGGTTTTTAACCAATCTTGTGCATCCAATAAGTTCATTTGTGTCATCGGATGAACATTTAGGTCATTTTCGTCCTCCCAAGGCTTATTCTTGCCCAATTAGGGTTTCTAACCAATCTTGTGCATCCAATAGGTGTGTTTGTGCCATTGGATGAACATTTAGGTCATTTTCGTCCTCCCTAGTCTTATTCTTGTCCAATTAGGGTTTTAAGCAATCTTGTGCATCCAATAAGTTCATTTGTGTCATTGGATGAATATTTAGGTCATTTTCGTCCTCGCTAGGCTTATTCTTGTCCAATTAGGGTTTCTAACCAATCTTGTGCATCCAATAGGTGTGTTTGTGTCATTGGATGAACATTTAGGTCATTTTCGTCCTCCCTAGGCTTATTCTTGTCCAATTAGGGTTTTTAACCAATCTTGTGCATCCAATAAGTTCATTTGTGTCATTGGATGAATATTTAGGTCATTTTCGACCTTCCTAGGCTTATTCTTGTCCAATTAGGGTTTCTAACCAATCTTGTGCATCCAATAGGTGTGTTTGTGTCATTGGATGAACATTTAGGTCATTTTCGTCCTCCCTAGGCTTATTCTTGTCCAATTAGGGTTTTTAACCAATCTTGTGCATCCAATAAGTTCATTTGTGTCATTGGGTGAACATTTAGGTCATTTTCGTCCTCCCCAGGCTTATTCTTGTCCAATTAGGGTTTCTAACCAATCTTGTGCATCCAATAGGTGTGTTTAGTCATTTGATGAACATTTAGGTTATTTTCGTCCTCCCTAGGCTTATTCTTGTCCAATTAGGAGTTTTAACCAATCTTGTGCATCCAATAAGTTCATTTGTGTCATTGGATGAACATTTAGGTCATTTTCGTCCTCCCTAGGCTTATTCTTGTCTAATTAGGGTTTTTAACCAATCTTGTGCATCCAATAGGTGTGTTTGTGTCATTGGATGAACATTTAGGTCATTTTCGTCCTCCCTAGGCTTATTCTTGTCCAATTAGGGTTTTTAACCAATCTTGTGCATCCAATAAGTTCATTTGTGTCATTGGATTAACATTTAGGTCATTTTCGTCCTTCCTAGGCTTATTCTTGTCCAATTAGGGTTTCTAACCAATCTTGTGCATCCAATAGGTGTGTTTGTGTCATTGGAAGAACATTTAGGTCATTTTCGTCCTCCTTTGGCTTATTCTTGTCCAATTAGTGTTTTTAACCAATCTTGTGCATCCAATAAGTTCATTTGTGTCATTGGATGAACATTTAGGTCATTTTCGTCCTCCCAAGGCTTATTCTTGTCCAATTAGGGTTTCTAACCAATCTTGTGCATCCAATAGGTATGTTTGTGTCATTGGATGAACATTTAGGTCATTTTCGTCCTCCCTAGGCTTATTCTTGTCCAATTAGTGTTTTTAACCAATCTTGTGCATCCAATAAGTTCATTTGTGTCATTGGATTAACATTTAGGTCACTTTCGTCGTCCTTAGGCTTATTCTTGTCCAATTAGGGTTTCTAACCAATCTTGTGCATCCAATAGGTGTGTTTGTGTCATTGGATGAACATTTAGGTCATTTTCGTCCTCCCTAGGCTTATTCTTGTCCAATTAGGGTTTCTAAACAATCTTGTGCATTCAATAGGTGTGTTTGTGTCATTGGATGAACATTTAGGTCATTTTCGTCCTCCCTATGCTTATTCTTGTCCAATTAGGGTTTCTAAACAATCTTGTGCATCCAATAGGTGTGTTTGTGTCATTGGATGAACATTTAGGTCATTTTCGTCCTCCCTAAGCTTATTCTTGTCCAATTAGGGTTTCTAAACATTCTTGTGCATTCAATAGGTGTGTTTGTGTCATTGGATTAACATTTAGGTCATTTTCGTCCTTCCTAGGCTTATTCTTGTCCAATTAGGGTTTCTAACCAATCTTGTGCATCCAATAGGTGTGTTTGTGTCATTGGATGAACATTTAGGTCATTTTCGTCCTCCCTAGGCTTATTCTTGTCCAATTAGGGTTTTTAACCAATCTTGTGCATCCAATAAGTTCATTTGTGTCATTGGGTGAACATTTAGGTCATTTTCGTCCTCCCTAGGCTTATTCTTGTCCAATTAGGGTTTCTAACCAATCTTGTGCATCCAATAGGTGTGTTTAGTCATTTGATGAACATTTAGGTCATTTTCTTCCTCCCTAGGCTTATTCTTGTCCAATTAGGGTTTTTAACCAATCTTGTGCATCCAATATGTTCATTTGTGTCATTGGATGAACATTTAGGTCATTTTCGTCCTCCCTAGGCTTATTCTTGTCCAATTAGGGTTTCTAACCAATCTTGTGCATCCAATAGGTGTGTTTAGTCATTTGGTGAACATTTAGGTCATTTTCGTCCTCCCTAGGCTTATTCTTGTCCAATTAGGGTTTTTAACCAATCTTGTGCATCCAATAAGTTCATTTGTGTCATTGGGTGAACATTTAGTTAATTTTCGTCCTCCCTAGGCTTATTCTTGTCCAATTAGGGTTTCTAACCAATCTTGTGTATCCAATAAGTTCATTTGTTTCATTGGATTAACATTTAGGTCATTTTCGTCCTTCCTAGGCTTATTCTTGTCCAATTAGGGTTTCTAACCAATCTTGTGCATCCAATAGGTGTGTTTGTGTCATTGGATGAACATTTAGGTCATTTTCGTCCTCCCTAGGCTTATTCTTGTCCAATTAGGGTTTTTAACCAATCTTGTGCATCCAATGAGTTCATTTGTGTCATTGGATTAACATTTAGGTCATTTTAGTCCTTCCTTGGCTTATTCTTGTCCAATTAGGGTTTCTAACCAATCTTGTGCATCAAATAGGTGTGTTTGTGTCATTGGATGAACATTTAGGTCATTTTCGTCCTCCCTAGGCTTATTCTTGTCCAATTAGGGTTTTTAACCAATCTTGTGCATCCAATAAGTTCATTTGTGTCATTGGATGAACATTTAGGTTATTTTCGTCCTCCCTAGGCTTATTCTTGTCCAATTCGGGTTTTTAACCAATCTTGTGCATCCAATAAGTTCATTTGTGTCATTGGATTAACATTTAGGTCATTTTCGGCCTTCCTAGGCTTATTCTTGTCCAATTAGGAATTCTAACAAATCTTGTGCATCCAATAGGTGTGTTTGTGTCATTGGATGAACATTTAGGTCATTTTCGTCCTCCCTAGGCTTATTCTTGTCCAATTAGGGTTTTTAACCAATCTTGTGCATCCAATAAGTTCATTTGTGTCATTGGATGAACATTTAGGTTATTTTCGTCCTCCCTAGGCTTATTCTTGTCCAATTAGGGTTTTTAACCAATCTTGTGCATCCAATATGTTCATTTGTGTCATTGGATTAACATTTAGATCATTTTCGTCCTTCCTAGGCTTATTCTTGTCCAATTAGGGTTTCTAACCAACCTTGTGCACCCAATAGGTGTGTTTGTGTCATTGGATGAACATTTAGGTCATTTTCGTCCTCCCTAGGCTTATTCTTGTCCAATTAGGGTTTTTAACCAATCTTGTGCATCCAATAAGTTCATTTGTGTCATTGGATTAACATTTAGGTCATTTTCGTCCTTCCTTGGCTTATTCTTGTCCAATTAGGGTTTCTAACCAATCTTGTGCATCCAATAAGTTCATTTGTGTCGTTGGATGAATAGTTAGGTCATTTTCGTCCTCCCTAGGCTTATTCTTGTCAAATTAGGGTTTCTAACCAATCTTGTGCATCCAACAGGTGTGTTTGTGTCATCGGATGAACATTTAGGTTATTTTCGTCCTCCCTAGTCTTATTCTTGTCCAATTAGGGTTTTAAGCAATCTTGTGCATCCAATAAGTTCATTTGTGTCATCGGATGAACATTTAGGTTATTTTCGTCCTCCCTAGTCTTATTCTTGTCCAATTAGGGTTTCTAACCAATCTTGTGCATCCAATAAGTTCAATTGTGTCATTGGATTAACATTTAGGTCATTTTCGTCCTCCCTTGGCTTATTCTTGTCCAATTAGGGTTTTTAACCAATCTTGTGCATCCAATTAGTTCAATTGTGTCATTGGATGAATAGTTAGGTCATTTTCGTCCTCCCTAGGCTTATTCTTGTCAAATTAGGGTTTCTAACCAATCTTGTGCATCCAATAGGTGTGTTTGTGTCATCGGATGAACATTTAGGTTATTTTCGTCCTCCCTAGTCTTATTCTTGTCCAATTAGGGTTTTAAGCAATCTTGTGCATCCAATAAGTTCATTTGTGTTATTGGATGAATAGTTAGGTCATTTTCGTCCTCCCTAGGCTTATTCTTGTCCAA